>BDCZ01000138.1:61894-140112 GCA_001662365.1 Chlamydomonas applanata
TGCTTCACATGCACCCCTTATGCCTCTGATGCCGACGCAACCGCTAGTTTCTGCGGATCCAACATCTACAGAACCAACATCTCGGCTGCAGTGTCACTTGAGCAGCATCTCAGTCTTGGCTGTGTACTCGGCCTCAGCACGCATCTGCGCGTCGTGGCGCGCCTGCTTGTCAGTCGCACTCTGCGAGGCACACGATGGGAGCATGCAGAGAGGGCGATGGTGGAGTATTAGTATTGCAAAGGGTGCCATCATGGATCAGCAAGGCCACCATGCACGCATGGCCATGCGCAGGAGTCAGGGAGTGTGTTTGTGGGCGGCATGGAGGGGCCCGATGTGGTCGTCACAGAGGAGGCATGGGCAGCTGAACACCTGTATGTGTACTCTAGTGCCTGTGATCCGGTGCGACATGATGCCATTTTGGTGCCTGCCAGGTGGCGATGCCCACGGCATGCAAGTGTGCATGCTGGTTCTGACTTCTGAGTCATGTCCTCACGAGGCCCTGCCCTTGACAAACACGCCAGGCCCGTGCCAACCCACCACACAAGCAGCAGCAGCTGATGATGCAACCGTGGTGCGCTGAGCCCAAATTCCTCATTCTTGCGCAGTGCAGTGCGTCCCCACATGCACAATGCTCAGCCCAAAGCACTCAAGATCTATCTGTCCACACAGCCAATCAAGGGATCTGTGCACACCGTGGCGTGCTCCTTGAAGCCAGGCCGTGGGGCTGCGCCGCCCCCTCCTGGGGGCTGGCCCTTGGTGGGCTGTATCTTGGTGGCGTCAGTGCCGTCCACTTGACGGGGGTCCATGGCGGGGGTCACAGCACGTGAGACAAAGTGCCAACAGGTCGAAGGGCGGGTGCTGTGCGCGTGAAGAGAGTGCCCAACAGGAGAAGCAGTGGCTGGGCATACACAATGCTGCCTGCAAGCAAAGCAGCTGCAGCCTATGTTGCTGCACGGCATGCGCCGGTCCTTCAAAAGTGAATGATGAGTGATGCATGTTGGGACTTCTCGTGGCGGTACGCACAGCAGTAGGATATCCGATATGCATGAAGTGGCTTTAATATGCAGTACGTCACAAAATATGCGCCCAACTGACATTCGTTAGTTGTACTGGCTCTTTGAGCTCAATTCAATTCCAGTTCTCCAGAACATGTTTGATATCTGACTGGATCGCTATCGTGCGCATTCCTCGGTGTCTGTACAGTGCTTTTGAAGCTATGGAAGCAGAAGCGGTGCAAGAAACTAGCCTGCCTGGCCTTAAAGTGCTCTCTGATCCACTAGAGATCCTCAGCCATGCACGGAGCGTCTTGCACAAAAAAGTCGAGGTGCGGAAGCGGAAGTGGAGTCAAAGCTAAACCTGCACTGGTACTCAGATAATGCTATTGGTGGTGCGTGCAGGGTCTCGGCAATGGTAAAATCGTGATAGGTGTTGCGCACAGAACACAAGACTACACCAGAGGCTCAGAGGATGGCGATCATCTGTCAGCGAGTGTCGGCGAGCGCCCTCACGTTATCGCCAGGAGGGGGCAGGAAGTGGAGGGCCTGGGCGAGATTCGTTGGGCAAATAGTACATGCGGCTACGGTAAGGCCAAGCTGCCCCATATCCACGAGGCGGCACTCTTCTGCGATAGGTGAGGGTCAGTCAGCGAATGTCAACGAACATGCAAGCATGCCCCACCATGCATGCACTCTCTCGACTGAGCATGCACACTGTACCCATCGCATGGCTGCTGCAGCCTGCACAGCTGCTGAGCGCTGACACGTGCCTTGCGCATTTTTGCATCGCAGCGTGCAGAGCCAGATGCGCGTTCAGCTGCTCAAGCAGGCGGAGCACTCTGCAGCCACGCCCCAAGTGCGGCGCATGAATGAGCGGAAGTACGACCCCATGGAGGCCTTTGCTTTGCCAGAGGACAGCGTGGTGCACAGCATGCACGCAAGGGATGGCTCAGCCCACCCCAGCCTGCACGTTGACAGCGACAGGGCAAACGGACCAAGCCAGGCAGCATGTGACCAGGTACCCTCCCCTCGCACCCAGACCCAGCTTCCTCAGTCCCACCACTCCCCAGTACCTCTTCTCAACCTCACAGCCCTGCATTCACCCCCCAGTAGCTCCCAGGGATTGGACATGCTGGCCCTTGCCTCTCAGTGCTCGCCAGAAACCACACCCTCGACCTCCCTCCTCAACAGCCTGAATGACCTACTCCCCCTCCAGGAACACCTCCAGCCTGCAGTTGCCAGCAGCGGCAGGCGCCCAGAGTCCTCTCTGACCCAGCGACTGACCATGAGCACCCCCCAACTCAGAGCAGCCGGCCCCGCCAGCAGCCGGCTGTCAGATGCCCAGATACACAGCCCCCTGCCAGGCACGCCGCTTGGAAGCAGCACAACACGCCGCCGCAGCGTGCTAGGTGCACCACCCCACCGGGTCGATCCTGTTGCCTGCTCCAATCCAACAGTGCCTCAGCTCAAGGACCCAGTCACCAGCCACATTAAGCACCTCCATGCCATCTTGAACGACCAGTCAGACAAGCCACGCCGATGGTCCGTTGATGCGCCGCCAGCAGGCGCGGGCAGCAGCTTAGCCCCAAGCTCGTGGGATGCCATCAGAGGCAGCTCCCTGTTCGCTCCCTCATGGATTGGGGAAGTACCCGAGAGGGGTGCCGACCGGGACGGCGGCGGTGGGGGCGGAAGCATCGGGGGCGTTGGGGCCAGGGACGCTGGCCCGCAGGACGGCGACGACGAAGATGATGATGAGGCGCCTCCAGCACCATCTGTACTGCTGCTGTCTCCCCGCATTGCGTGCCCCTCCCTCCCCAAAATCACGGACCTCACACGCAAGCACGGTGCACAGCACCTTGACACCGGCTGGCTCCAGAGGAGTGCCTACTCATCACGGCTAGCCATGGCCGGCATCGCCCACGTGCAGGCCGCACAGTCTCTGTGGGCTGCAGCACAGCCTGCCAGCAGCCCCGCCTTATCTGGGACTGTGCCTAACCCTGCAACAGGGGCAGGGCCAGTGGCAGGCATGGGCCCGGCAGCTGTGCCTTCAGCGGCAACTACACCTGGCTCACTGAGGCTATCCCTGGATGAGCAGCAGCCGCGTGGCAACACCGAGGCAAATGTGGGGCCTCTCACTGCCAGCTGCGGAGGTTTCACGTCACGTGTCCTCCATTCGCGGGGCGCCTTGGAGCCTGATGCAGCATTTGCTGAGATCGAAGACCCCATGGCGCGCGCACGCATGGTGCGTGTGGCGGCACAGCGGCAGCAGGACGCACTCGCGCTCGCACGCCTGGGCATCAGCAGCCGTGGCCTGGGCGCAGAGCGTGGGGCGCCTCAGCAGCAGCACCAGGTGCCACCTGCAACGCCCCAGCCATCGGGTGCAGGGTCTGGGGCCCCAGCTGGTCCTCAGCCACCTCCCTTCAGAGAATCCACTCACCTGCCGGGCTACCTCCAAGCAGGCGCTGGTAAAAGTGCAAGCAGCTCTGAAAACGGCACCGGCGCTGGGGTAGCAACGGCTGTATCAGCAGGCTCGCCAGGCGGGCTGGCACCAAGAGGGGGCGGCTGGGGATTTGCAAGCCCCCGCCAGGGGCTGGGCACACCACGCTTGGGCGGTACAGGTGCACCTGTCGGCAGTACACAACGACGGCGCGCCAGCCTTGACAACTCGTTGCTTGCAGCTCCTGATGCTGGAGTGTATGTGGCAACGGCAGCACTGGCCAGCCGCAGCTCAGGGCAGCAAACAACTGTGCATCCGGGTGATGGCATTGGCGTGGAGCAAGTGGCCGGCCCGGCTGCGGCCAGCGCACGCATGCACATGCAACCGCGGCCTGCTGGCGCGCTTGCACCTGGCGCCGCTGCCACCTCCGCCTCTGCTGCCGCACCAGCTTTCAGTGCACGGGGCATGGGTCAGGAGGGTCAGATGGGCCGCAGCGACGGCTCGATGCCACGTGGCGCTACTGCCACAGCTAATGATACTGCCACAGCTACTGCCAGCTCCATTGGCCCCGGCAGCACCGACCACCTGACAACTGCCACCGCGCATGGAACAGTACGGGCGGTACAGGCGGTACAGCAGGATGCCATCAGCCCTGAGCTCCTCAGCTGGGACGATGCCGTACTGCTGCATGCCAGCATATTCAGCAGGGGTGCGGCCAGGGCACCAGCACTTCAGTTGTCAGGTGAGAGTTTGTGTGCAAATGCGTGAGGCAGTGGGGCAGTTGTTGCCAGGGAGCAGCGGCATGGATGGGGCTTTAGCATGCACAGTGGGAAGCTGCACCAAGGTATCATCATCTGATGACAGATGAGCTGCTGGTTCATGCATAACTGCGGCGTGCAGGTGCCTGTGCTGTTCTGGGCTTGATCATCACATAAAACGGCTTGCGCACCCATCACACCTGCAGCCACAAGTTCCCCGCCCACCTCTGGGCCTGCCTCTGGGTCTGGTACCCCGCGCCGCCTGTCCCTCGAGTCGCCGCGCGCGAGCCTCGCCCGTGGCCTACGCGGCTTGACCCCTGGCATCGCCGCAAGCCGGGCGATTGGAACTCCTGTAGTGCCCCTCATGGGCGTACCGCCCACAGGTAGTGCTGGCGTGCATGGCCAGTCGCATCGCGGGGCCTGAGACCGTGACTGCTGAGGTCCACGCCCATGGCTTGCTCTGAATGGTCGGATGCTGGACAAGCTGCTTGACACATTGCATACCGTATGACGCTAGGATGGTATGTACCAAGGCACCCACACGTGCGTATGCTGTCATGCGTGGGTATCGCGACAGAGAGGTGTCATGCTTGGGGTGTTCATGAGAGTGCAGCTGCAGCGCCGCGTTGTGCGGGGCATGCACAACGTGCGCTGGACTGCCTAACAGATAGCTCGTGCTGTGTTTGTATGAAGAATTGTTTAGTACCTGATGTAGCTGCAAGTAGCTTTCTGCCACAATTGGCAGGACTGGCATGGTGGCGCCCAGCACCGACGTGGCACATGCTGTGTTGAGGTGTGATTTGTGTGCATATGCTCACCTGACCCGTCCCATGACTTGGCAGCTGTCCAACACTGCTGAGTGTGCACGAGCTCTCATCACACGATCACAGAAATCACGGGTCACTTGTCCTGGGCCTGACTCAGCGGGCCATGGTCTGCCCTGGCTTCTACCAGTTGGCATGGGCTGTCGCCTACGGTGACATGGAGCCAATTGAATGCCCAGGAGTATTGATGCCCAGGACTAGATCAGCACGTTATCACGTGTCCAGTCACCAGGGCATTGCCATGCCTCTCCCTCCCAGTATAGCACTCATCACAGGCATTCTCTGCCGACTCAGCGGGCTAATCCTGATCAGCTGCCACTTCACTATAGCAGCGCCCAGAAATCCCCATGCGCACGCTGCCTAACAACCTCCGCAAATACACCTGAACATCCATCTTTCTTGTCCTCATATCTGTTGATACAGTACACCGTATCGCACGTTATCGCTCGCCACCCTCACCTCCCCCCACCGGCCCCCGCCCCGCCCTCACCCGGCCCCATTGCTGACACATGCTTGATCGGCGGCATCACAAAACTGCTTGGACGTGTGCCCGCCCCCGGCACAGCCGCTACGCCGTTGCCACGCGCCCCGCCTGCGCTCGGCCCCATCGACCCATAGCCCCTCCCCCTGGGGCCCCCACCCTCATAATCATGCCCATCGTAAGTGTCATAGCCCCCGCCCCCGCTGTGGTACCCACCCCGGCTACTACGCTGATAGCCACCTGCTTGGAAGCTGCCATGATCTCCATTAGCGCGGTCGCGGTCAAAGCCATGCCCACCGCCGCCGTCCCCTCCGCGGCGGTGCCCTGCAAGCGGTGCAGCATGCAGCAGTGTTTATTTTTCAGCAAAAACACATCCCTTTGGTAGGCAGCTGCTCGTTCAGCAGCACCAGCAGCACGCAAACGACATGGTAGGCAGCAGCGCCGGCAAACGCAGAACAGAGCAAACGTACATTGCGTAGGCGGCCGTAACGACAGTGAAACGTCATGCATCGCCCCATGCACCTGGCCCTGCTCACCTGACTCACGTGGTTGGTACCTATCCTCCTCCTCCTCCTCCTGCTGCTCCTCCTCCTCCCCCCGCCTTTGCCACGCACCGCCCCCACCCCGGCCGCCCCCATCCTCCCCATACCTCCCAGGCCCAGCACCCCTGCCATACGGCCGGCTGTAACCTCCCTCCCCTCTGCCAGGGCCACCAACAGGCGCCCCAGGTGCACCAGCCACACCACCTGGCACCAAGCCACGGCCCCGCCCCGCCATGAAGGCTCCGAAACCCCGACCCCGGCCCCGGCCACGCCCCATGCCCATCATGCCAGCCATCATCGCCATGAACTGAGCCTCTGCCATAAGGGCCTGCTCTGCAAGCATGACTTCCGGGCTGGCAGCAGCAGCAGCTGCTGCCGCCGCTGCCGCTGCTGCCATGGCGACCGCTGCGCCGGGCGCACCCACACTTGCCGCGCCCAGCACGCCCGCCGCCGCTGCGCCGCTGCCGCTGCCATTGGGCCTGGCACCAGGCGGTGCCCCCCCACCACTGCCGCGAGCTCCACTCGGCTGCCTGGGACCCTCATTGCCAGCTGCAGCCCCAGGCACTGGCACGCTGCCGGGCACAGCGGCCAGGGCGCCCCTGCCACGTGCGCCCCTCTGCTGCTGCAGGACTTGTTGCAAGAGGATGGAGTCCATCGTGGCGAGCACCTGAGGTGGCAGCGGGTCATTGGGACCCAGCTTACTGATGTCAGGCATCAGCACCTGCATCGCGGCCATGAACTGCTGCCACCCGCCTTCAGGGGGCACCAGGGGCGGCCGTCGTGCGGGCCCGGCCACTCCTGCAGCACCCCCTGGGCCCCCCTCAGAGATGAAGCCAGGCCTCCCATTCCCAAGCTCAGACTCATCCTCCCCACGCAGCCGCTTGCTGGGCCCATTGCTGCCTGGGGCTCCGCCATACCCTCCGTGTCCGGACCGTGGCGCCTGTGCGTCCCAGCCGCGGCGCACTGGTGGCTCCCGGCCCCCTGGCTCAGTCCCTTCATCATACCGGTTGCCGTGAGGATCATCGCTCCACGCATCAACATGCTGGCCCCTACCCCAGCCCCTGGCCCAGCCGCCGCTGTCGCCGCCGCGGGCGTGGCCCAGCGGACTGAGGCCCCGGCCGCTGCCACCGCGTGCATGCCCTGAGCTGGCCCCGGCCCGGCGGGGCTGAGAGCCGGACCGAGAGCGTGAGCGCGAGTGAGAGCGGTCACGTGAGTTGGAGCGTGACCGGGACGACGAGGACGTGGAGGTACCGCTGGAGGAATATGAACGGCTCCGTGACCCCGAGCGTGAGGTGGAGTACGAGCCGGATCCAGAGGTGGAGGTGAACGAGCCAGAGCTGTAGGATCCGGTTTCGGAGGATGAGCCCGACGTGTGCCGGCCGCGGCCACCTTGCCCCTGGCCCCCGCTGCGCCCGTCGCCGGGTTTCTTGGGTCCTGCAGAGCCGGTGCTTGGCCGGATGGGCTTGTTGCCTGCTGCTGGGCCGCCCGCACCTGTTTGGGTGACAGCAGCAGCCTTGGGCTTGGCCGGTGGCGCTGCTGCAGCCGCCTTGACCAGACCCCGAGCTGCGGCTGCTGCTGGGGCAGGCTTAGTGGCTGCGGCGCCTGCAGGTGCACCTGGCTTGGCTGTGCGATCTCCAGCCAGGGCCTTGCTGGTTGCTGGCTGGCCGCCTGCAGCACCAACAGGTGCTGCACCACCATTGCTCAGACGCTGCTTCTTGGGAGCTGGTGCTGGTGCCGCAGCCTTAGCTGCAGCTGCCGCAGTGCCAGTAGGGGCGGAGGCCTCTCCAGCTGGAGCAGCTGCAGTGGGTGTTTTGGCTGTCTTGGCTGCACTGACACTGCCGCCCACCACCACACCACCCGCCGCAACCCCCGCCTTAGCCCCTGCTGCCTGTGCTAGCCCCCCAGCGGGCGCCGAGCTGCGCACAAGGGCCGCTGCAGGCTTGGCAGTGGGTGGTGGACGCACGGGCGAGCGGCTGCGACTCCTGCTGCGACTGCGAGAGCGTGAAGGGGAGGTGGACAGGGAGGCCCTGCGTGCAGCAGGGGCCTTAGCTGGGCCAGCTGCTGCACGTGCAGCCGCCTTTGCTGCTGAGCTCGCTGTGCCATTGCCTTGCTGCTGCACAGCAGCTGCGGGCGTTGCCCCTGCTCCTGTCGCCTTGCTTGGGGCTGTGCCGCCTGCAGGCTTGCCAGCCAGCTTAGCACCGGCTGGCTTCGCACCAGCTGCTGTGCTCACACCACCTGCAGACACAGCCGCTCCACGTGTGGTAATGCGCGCAGTCGCGTCATGTCCGTCTGGCACACAGCCAACCCAGTGGCTGCCCTCTGCACCCGCAGCCTGGGCGGCAGCCTCTGCCGCCCTGGCCGCGGCCGCGTCAGCAGGCGCCGTATGCTTGCCCACGCCCGCTGCACCATTAGGCCCATGTGGCGGCTCATCCACGCCATGCAGTTGTGCCATGAGCTCCTGCTCCTTCTCATCTGCATCCTTCAACAGCTCGGCCACATCATCCTCCCCCCCACCACCTCCTCCATGCTCCCCCATGCCCTCCGCAGTGCCCCCGCTACCCTCGCCGCCCGGCTGCCCATCAGCGCCCACCTCGATCCAGCCCGCCCCGCCCACCAAACCGCCATCGCCAGCCCCTGGGCTGCCTGCTGGCTCATGAGCCCCAGCCACATCAGCATCCGCGGCCCCATGCGCGTACGTGGTGCCGTATGCCGTGCCTGTGCCCATGTGACCGTACTGCTGACCGTACTGCTGACCGAGCTGCTGACCGAGCTGCTGCCCCACAGCTCGGTCGTGGCCCAGTGGCACGCCAGGCATGCTGGCACCGCCCGGTGCCACCATCGCCTCGCGAGGGGGCACCAGCCGCCGCATCGCCAGGTCCATGTGAGCCGTTTGCATGCCTGCCGGCATCGTGAGCAGCAGCGGCAGGTACTGCAGCACTGCGAGCGCCTCGGGCATGGGCCGTTGGTACCCAGCCCGACGCAGCGTGTGTTGCGCACACAGCAGGCGCGACACTAAGGACGGCGGGCCTGGTGCTGCGGTTGGGTTCGTGGCTGGTGGCGGATCGAGGGACGCCTTGCGCGTTGTCAACGGCTTGCCTGGGGCTTTGAGCTTGATGGTCATGCCCTTCTGCTCTCCAGGCGAGTTGCTGGTGGGCCAGGGTGGGGCGCCTGGTGTGGGAGCAGACGGAACGGCCAGTGCATGCACGTTGATAGCTGCAAGTGCGCCCTCCAACACCGCCAGCACGTTCAGCAGCAGGGCATCTGGGAAGCTCCCTTGGTCCACTGATAGGGGCGTTGGCTGCCGGGGGTGGGCACCCGGCGGGCCCGGCGGGGGCAAGGGCGGGAGGGGGGGCGGCGGGGGCGGGGGCGGTACGGCCGCGGGTGCGAACAGCAGCAGCTGTACAACAGCTGGGCTGTACACCTGCAGTACAGCTACTGCCTGCAGGTGTGCCGCATGCCAAAACAGAGCTGCATACAGGCATGCAGGTCGCTGGGGGAATGCAGTGGCTGCAGCCAGCAGCGCCTCGGGCCCAGGGACCAGCTGCTGATTTGTACTACCCCCGCTGCCAGCAGGCTTGCCATGAGGTGGTGAAGTGACCATCCATGCCTCTGCTGCTCCTGGTACCGCCAGCGAAGCCGTGGCCTGTTCCATGCCTGCCTGCTTCCCCTCCTTTGATCCCGAGCCCGAAGCATCGTCCCCGTCACCTCCATGCTCTGAAACCTCCCAGATCCGGCTGGCAGTAGCAGCAGGCTGGCCCCCGAGCACATGCGCCAGGGCGAGCCCCGCGTACTGCTGCTGCATCAGCGCCCAGGCGTCCTCGTCAGAAACCGCTGCCACATCCACCGTTGTGCCTGGCGGCGGCTGCTGCTGCTGCTGTGGCGATGTCCCGGCAGCTGCTGGGGGCTTGGATCCGGCTGGTGGGAGCGCCGCAAGTGCGCCCACCGCCGCCACACTTTCCTCCACTGATCTCAGCAGCTTCTGCAGACGAGCGCAGCAGTCCACACACGGGTACGACAGTGAGGTGCATGCAGCATGCAGCAGGGCAATGGTGGGCAGGGATGCATATTGAAACCAGCTAGCTCGCAGCCGACCCACGCCCGTGCAGACACACGCAGCCGCCTTGCACGCAGTTTCCCCCCCCACACACACATGTATGCATTTGAAGTAGCCAGCGCGCCAATGCCCAACGCTACTGCAGCCGCTGCACCCCATGGCACATCGGAGCGCGCTCGCACGCACTCCCCCCCCCCCAAACAAAAGCAAACATTAAAACAAACAAAGTCCCCACCAGCACGTCAGGCGCCAGCGCCGACGTTGATGCCGCAGCGTCTGATGCGTCCTCCATGTCCCCAGCCCCCTCTGCACCGCTCCCTTCAGGCGGCAGCCTGGGCGCCATGGGCACCAACTGCCAGTGCGTGGGCCACGTCTGAGGCACCACGCTCAGGCCGTCAGGGCAGGGGTACGTGAGCTCCGTCACGCCGCACACGCACAGCTGGTCAAATGCGAGCACGATGTCGCGGCAGGCCTGCGGTACAAGGTTTCCAAGGGCGGTATCAGTGGGGTCAGTGGTGGCTGGGGCAGCATATGATGAATATATAATGAACGCAAACATGTATCATGCTGCTACACACGGCATACATACAATCACACATGTGTGTACATACTGGGCTGGGTTGGAAGCTGGGAGGGAGGCGCACAACACTGGCATGGCCAGCGCAGGGGCATGGGGTGCATACATGAGCTGAGTGAGTGATGAGGGACCCGGCTGTCAAGGACAGTGCGCATGAGGGACTTGCCTGCCACAATCGCATGTGCAGGCCAGGCCAGGACATGGCCCGTGCTCTCACCTGGGAGCAGAACCAGCGCATGCCGGACGCGAACACAGGGCAGCCGGGGTCCCCTGCCACCACACACCCCGTGCGCAGCTCCTCATCAGACAGGCAGCTCGCGTGGCACGAGCGCGCGCAGCACGCACACGCCAGCACGCACGACGGCGGCAGCAACGCGCGCACATCACGCGGCTCGCCATGCAGCCCATGGCCGCCTGCGCAACCGACACCGCCCTCCCCGCCCCCCTCAGAATCCACGTCCATGTCATCTGACAGCTGGCCGCTTGCAGCCCCATGCGACGCGGCCGCAGCTGATGCCTGCCCCGGCTCTGCTACCCCCTGCTGTCCAACCCCTTGCGCTGCTTGCTGGGGCGGCAGGGTGGACTGGCTGCCGCCCTGCTGCCCATGCGCCTGGTCCTGCGCCTGGCCAAGCCCCTGGCCCTGGCCCTGCTGGCCCTGCTGCCCTTGTGCTCGGCCCTGCTGGCCCTGCTGCCCTTGTGCTTGGCCCTGCTGGCCCTGGTCCCTATCCAGGTGCACCACTTCCACCACCACTGGCTCAGCCAGCAGATCCTCCAGGTCATCCTCGTCCAGTGTGATGACCGCCTGCTGCGCCCGCAGCAGGGCCGCCTTGTTGCGCAGGTGCCAGCGGCGGCGCCACCGGCTCATGTGGCGCGTGGAGGGGGTGGGCAGGCCTTGTGGCACGGTGGCTGGTGCGGCAGGCGCTGCGGTACAATCTGCCTGCTGGTGCTGCTGGTGCTGGTGCTGGTGCTGGTGCTGCTGCTGGTGCTGGTGCTGCTGTGATGGCGGTGCGGAGCCCACAATACCACTACCAGGGGCGTGTGCTCCGATGGGCGTGTGCTCTGGGTGCTGCGAGGCTGCAGGGCCTGAGGCGGAAGCTTGCAGCACCGCATCCCCCGTGCCAGGTGCTTGGTGCTGGGGCTGTTGCAAAGGCGTGGGCTGACTGGAGATGGGCTGCAGCTGCAGCTGCAGCTGCGGCTGTGGAGGCGCACGCTTGGGTGGCGCGGGCTTGCGGCTGGAGATGATGTGGTGTGCGAGGGCGTCCAGCGCCCAGTGGCGCCCCTGCCACGGCATGTGTGGCAGAAGGGCTCCAAGCAGTGTGCGTAGGGGGGCATCGTTCCGGGAGAGGTGACCAGGGTTGGGTAGCAGCTGCTCGATGGCTGCGCGCACCTCTGCCACTGTGGTGCACCCCGCTGCAGCCTGCTGGCAGCGGGTGATGAGCGCCGGGGGGCCGCGTGCGCAGTGGGTCTGGGCTGGGGCATGGCCCTGCGCAATACAGTTACACGCCATGTTATGTCTGCATTATGTGCCAACAGGTTATGTGCCATCGGCATGCCAGCATGGGTAGCACATCATTACATGTCACGGATGCCATTGCCAGGCGCATGCGGTCCTCAACAGGCACCAGCAATGCATGACACATTGACACTGCACAGAAACATGCAGCCTCAGATCTTAAGGAGACGGATCTATGCTTGTCTCACCTTTGCCACAACCAAGCCCCGGATGATTGCTTGCCACATGGCATGCGCGCCCTGCACGGTGCCGTCCACATCTGGGGCCAGGGCTGCACCGCCTGACACCGGGCTCAGCCGGAATGTGTGCCGAATGTGGCAGGGGTTGCAGGCCTTGTGGCAGCGAAGGCAACGGCAGGCCGGGCACTGCCCGCTGTCACCCACGCCCTCGCCACTGCCACCCAAGCATGCTGGGTGGGCTGTGCGAGTGCAGGTGCTGCAAGCCACGAGGCCATCCCCCTGCACAAGCCCAGGGCAGCACGCGGAGTGAGCAGGCGCAGGAGCAGGCAGGGGTGGGGAGGAAGGTGCATTGACTGCTGCTTGCACATGCGCACACGCTCTGGTGAGCCATGCATACAAGGTTAGCCATCTCGACATGCATGCTGTCGGCACCCATCTGGCGTGCTCACCGCCTGTCTGCAGATCCAGCAGCTCGGCTCTGTGAAGACGGGCTTTTGAGGCGCTTGCACAATGTTGGGTGCGCTGCCGTGGGCTGATGCTGAGGCCAAGCTCGCTGCAGCACCTTGTGCTTCTCGGATGCTGCCTGGCCTTGTCATCCCCCTAGTCGCTACCTGGCATTGTATGCTAGAGCGATCTGACGAAAAACTGCCACAATGAAGGAAGTCTTATGTGTATATGGTGTTTTGAAACAACGTTGGTGTTAATGGATCCAATGGGTCTCCGACACCTGCGCCCACATTTGAACCAGGCGAGTGCGACGGTGCTAAGCACTGTAATATGATGGCTGGAGAGAATGGACTGCGTGGTCAAGTAAGTGTTGCAGGAAAGAGCACGTTCAAACCTGCCCCCTGTTTAACTCACTCCTTCGTCAATTCAAGTTCCCTTGCTTAGGCTGCTGTTTCTCAGCATTTCACAGAATGCTGTGGCTGTGGCCCTTCCTAGTGTATGTGGGTGCTGCAAACCCTATAATCCTCAATTGGGCTCCCTGTGCTGTGGGCGAAACGGCCTTTGAGGTCCAGGTAAGCATTTAAGCATCTGCCCCGGCCAGCTGTCCTTACCTAGGCACGCGCTTGCAACAAGATGCCACCCAGGAACCGCTCACAGGCACAGCAACAGCAGCAACACACCAGCATGCCGGCAGCTGCAGCACACGCCTTCTGTCTGGTGTACGTGCGCGCAGGATGTCCAGCTGGTGCCCTCAGGTGATGGCGTGCCCAGGGGAGGGGAGCTTGACGTCATCATCTCGTCACAGCTTGGGGCAGGGCACGCTCCTGTGGCTGGAGGCCAGCTGTCAGCAACCGTCAAGTATCTGGGCGTGCGCGTGTTCACACGCTCTGGGGAGCTGTGCGCCGCGCTCGCATGCCCTGTGCAGCCGGGCGCTGTCGTCCGCCTGTCGTAAGTGTCCTATGAACTTGGGGCCGGTTGTATCGTGTGCCTAGCTTCCTGCATGCTCAGAGCATGCTGCCTTCTGTGGTTATGGTTATGGTTATGGTTACACAGGCTGCCTTCTGTGGTGCCGAGCCCGGAACAGGGCACATGCGCACACCTGCCAGTAGCAGCAGGTAGATCGAGCGGCAATCCTCATGGTCCATGCAGGTCCAACCAGAGCATCCCCTGGTGGGCGCCCCATGGAAGCTACAGCCTGCGTTTCGAAGGCACTGCGGCCACACCTAGTGGCGCGGACAGCTCGACCAGCATGCGCATCCCGCACCAGCCTGGTGGTGCATCCGCATCCTGGCTCCCACCTGAGGTGAAAGATGCAGAGCTGGGGGACGCAGAGCCGCTGCTGTGTGTGGACATTGATTTCCATGTCAGTTCACCAGTCAACACACAGCCATCGATACGCAACATGCACCTGACTCCGAGGCGATGACTGTGTGCACCCAATGTAACAAACTGTACCAGCTCAAGTATGTGTTAGCATTTGGCGCATGGCGACTGGGCATGCAACCGAGGGGATGCGACAAAAGCGATATTTACACATGGTGTGAATCACCGATCCAGCCGTCAATGTCCAAGCCACCAGGTTGACCATGGGGGCCACCAGCGGTACAAAGCTCATATCGCATGCTGCAGGCTATGTGATCACGTGCATACGTGCACCGCTGTTGCGTGCTTTTTCATTTGTCTTGATGTAACCAGACGTTTCTACCACACACACAGGCCCCGTGGGCTGCGTCCAATCACCCACGTCCAAATGCCCACAAACCTGCCGCAATGACCTGGTTCCAGTATCACCAACACACCCTTCCAGCGCCGTCACGTCCTAGATGCTAACACACGTCAGCTCCACACCATCAGCCCCCGTCCCCCCAGTCAGTCCCCGGCACTCCCAGCCAACCGAACAGCAGCACGTGCCGTCCTACCGCATCGCTGGCCGCATACGGCAACTGCCAGTGGTTGCCGCAGGGCCCCGTTGCCGCCGCTGGGTGCGCAAGCCACTACCCCAAAGCTCATCACTGCTGGTACGCCTCAGGGGCCACCGGCTCCAGTGACGTGCCTGTCGGGGACTCGAGTTGTTGCTCCGTGGCATCCCCGCCTGACTGGTTGGCATAGGCGCCAGTGCCGTACTCCGCGGGGCTGCCGCCTGCTGTTCGGCCCATCCATGCAGGCACCTTGGCGCTCACGTTGCGGAATCTGCAAGGTCGGGGAAAAGCAGCCGCATGGGAGGATCAATGTTTGTAAAGGGAAGGTCGTTGGATGAGAAAAGTTGGACATATGGGTCGTGAACGAAGCCATGTTTACATCATGCATGACCGCTATACCCCTGCATTATGCCAACCCTTCAGGCCAGAGTAGTACATGTGGCGGTTGGTGGTGTGTGCATTACACAGGGCAACATCCACCAACAACGCTGCTCGGCACAGTACCCGGAACCAGCAACAGGCCGCAAGCAAGTGGCAGTGCAGCTGGCAGCCGCCCCCACGCCCCACTCCCCGGGTCTGAGAGCTTCGTCACGCGGCTCTCACTCACTTGGTCATCTTCCACTCTTCGCCGCCGTGATGCGGCTGCAGGTAGCGCTGCGCGCCAATCGCATGCCCGATGGCCGCGCGTGTAGGCACGGGTGGGATGTATGCCCCGGCGCCTGCAGTCTTAGTTTCCTTGGCCAGATTCTGGCGCAGCCACTCGTCCTGCACGTGTGTGTACAAATCAACGCACACAGGTGTTGGGGCTGTGTGTTGCAGGCAGGATCGCTAGACTGACATTGAAACCCATGCCACCATCTGGTGCCGACTGACTGCCTTGCATGCCTCAACTCCCTCATCTGTTGGTGGCTGTGTGCCATGTGCCATCACCAGTGTGAGCCTATGATCCCAGCTCTCTTCCACTGCACTAGAGGGGTAACCCGAGGGGGTCAGCCCATAGGTCATGCAGGGAGAACGACGGGATAACTTGCAACAGTGCCATGGCGATGATGGCGTGCCATGGGGGTGACTACATGCCGCAAGCTGTGATGCCTTGTCCCCAGGTGTTGAAGGGGTCATTAGAGCATCCCCAGCCAGCTCGCAAACCATACGAAACCAGCATCTGACAGTGACACAGTGTGCACTGCCCTTGTTGTGTGCGCAGCTGCGCACCTGGTAAGCGCCCTGCACCAGGTGCTTCATCTGTGGCTCCTGGGGCCCACATGTGCGCACCACCTCCACTGTGCGGAAGCCTGAGGGCATGCCATACGTGTGCTTGGCATTCTTGTTGCTGGGTAGCGCCACGGGCGCCTTGTGCGTGTGGTCAAATGTCTTGACTGTGACCAGGTGGGTCGCCCGGAAATCAGGCTGCTGCTTTGCTGTCGTCAGCCCGCTGCGGCACCACGGGGTTTGGGGGTGTGGGGGACACGCCAGGTGAGGCTAGGGAACATGAGCATCGCAAGGAAAAGCGTGTGCATAGTGTGCAGGTGACGGGAGCAGGCAACACGCATGGCATGCCTGCGCACGTTGCATGGGAAGTCTCTCCCATGCGTGCAACCGTGCTGGCTAACACTGTGTGCTGCATTTCATACCCCATCGTGTGTGCATGTGCCAGACCTGCTAGTGCTTGCATGCACCCTGCCCATGCCCAAACCCTGGAAACTTCGAAGTGTGTGCCGACGCACCTCTTCGCTGCGAGTTTGTTCATCTGTGTGAAGTCTGGCATTGGCTTTCCATCCGACCGCTGGTCCCTGCTGGGGCTGGCCGAGTGCTCCTTCCAAATCATGGTCACTGCAGGCACAGAGCAAGGGCAAGCTTGGTTAGAGGCGCTGCCATGGCCGGAAAGCCCAGCACGCCAACTCCTCCAAGCACTCACCCTCTCGCGCGCCCTCTTTATCCTGGGGAGCTGAATAGCCGAATACATGGTCTGGCGAAGGGTTTGCAAAGGTCAGGGGCTTCACCTGCGGTGTGAAGCCAGGGTTGGTGAGCACCTTATAAGAACCATGGCTCACATGCCACAGGCATCGCATACCTTTCCCAAGGGTGCCTTTGCTAACAATGGATTTGTCTGCATACTTGGACGGACGGTCCCGACCCTGATGTCTTGGTCTGCTGCATTCGCACCCCCTCCAGATGTCCCTGTTGGCTGCCAGTGAGTAGGCATTGTTACTGTTAAGCTTTAAACGAGGACTCACGCAATTTGAGGGTGTTTGGCCGCGTACATGTACCGCTTGTCGGCACTACATGTCCAACTTTTTGTTTGTGTGGGCTGAGTTTGATGGATCAGCGAGCTCAGGATGTGCAAATTCAACTCGTATGGCTAGATCAGCCTCTTCTTCAAAATGACTTTAGATTGGGAGTTCCGGCGATCATGAGGCGTCAGAAACGTCAGAAGAGCTTCCTGTCATTAAGCAACATACAATACACGCTTGCTACACTGGTTTGCGTGTTTGTCATTTTCCACTTGGCGCGCGTTTGGAGGAGCCCAACTTTTGGGTTCAGCAATGGCAGCGGCATTAAGCCGGAGGCGCGCCACGCGCATCCTGCAGAGTGCAACGATACGTGTATCGTTGTAAGACGACATGCATGCACCTGCATGCCTATGCACAAACCTTGCCTGGTGCTGAGGCATGCCATGGGGTAGGGGCCTGCTGCAGGCAGCCGCATCGCCACCTGCCGCGCAGGCATGCCAGCATCTCACACCCATAGCATTAATGCACGGCGCAGGTTGATATCGGCAGGCTAGCGCCAACCAGCCCGCTGCTGCATGGCCTGAGCCTTGAAGAGACGGATCATGGCATTGAGGGTGGCTTGTTTGTGGAGCTGCTAGCAGATCGCAGGTGTGATGGGTTGTGCCGGAGAAGCGTGACAGGGCTGGTGCTGGCACATGGGCCGTTGTGCCATATGTTGTTGTGGGCATGCTGCACAGCTGTTCGTGTGCGCAATGCCGAAATGCTCATGCAGGAGGCTGCATGTGCTGTGCTGCGCAGCTTGTGCCTGACCATGTCTCACTTGCCTTGACCCACTCATCACACGTGCGGTCTGACAGGGTGATACCGCGCTCTCATACAGTCACACTGTACGCGCCTGCCATCGGTATGCAATATGTAGCTTCGAGGCGTTCGCATGGTCCAAGGAGCACCCTGTTCCAAGCAGCCATGGCAAGAAGGCAGTCAGCAATGAGCCGATGGGGGGCCAGGCTGCAATCAAGGCAACAGCGGACAAGATCACTGCAGCAACAACCACGGCCGCATCCGAAACCAACGCTACCCTGCAGCAGCTGTCAGACGCATCCAAGAGTGCGCTGCATGCGGCGGCAGCGCATGAGCAGCCGCAGCTGCATGTGCCATGGGCGTTCTCCTCCAACGTGCGGGTGCAGTCAGTGCACGTCGATGGCGGCGTCATCGGGCATTCAATTGTGGTGCAGGTGCGGTGCCATTTCTCTGCTGGGGGATCACGTACCTGCAGAGCATGCTCTGGGGCAGCCCAGCAAAGAGGCACCCCTCCCTTCTACACACTTGTATGCATTTGTGAGGCATACTTGCATGTGGCGTTGTTGCCAGCACACTATGGCGGCTGGGAGTTGCCCACTTGGGCAACGGACGCAGCACTGCCGTGTACCGTCATGCGCGACGGGGGCAGTGGGCCCAGGCCTGAGGCCAGTGCGACCGCGCCTGCTCTGCCGGCTTGCTGCCATGAGCTGTTGCGCGGGGTCATAGGCGTGTTTTCTTTTCTGGCCTGGTGCGGTGTTTTCCTGTGCTGCTGCACACCTTCATTCGTGACCTTTGTTTGCGTGCGTAGGTGGGCGCGGCAGAGGGCGAGATCATGAACTTGGGGCATGGGTTGGGCGGATTCCCTGTGGAGCGTACTGCCAAGTACGCGCTGCGCATGCGGCTGCGCAGCGAGCAGTCTGACGTGGGCGCGCTGTCTGCCATGCTGGAGCCTGTGCAGCCTGGTGCGCCTGCGGCTGGTGTGGTGATTGCCTTGCTAGGGAGGAATGCTGAAATCCTATCAAGTTGCTTCCCTTGGTGTGCCTTGTGAGGTGGTTGGTGGCGATTGGCCTGGTGGTTGGGCTAGTGACATTGCGTAGGGTCCAAATGAGTCACTTTGATGCGAAGAAGTAGTATGACCAGAGCCAGTGCAGCTCTGCCATGCAACTTGAAGTGTGCCTGGGCCTGGGCAGTGTGCATGCAATTGGGCGTGCAGCAGCATGTGCACCGTATGCTTGTTCCGCATGCGTCATTCTTGTCCTCCTCTTGCTTGCGGCTGCTGCAGGTGGCAAGGATGGCAGCAAGGGCGGCAGCGGCAGTGATGGGCTGCTTGCAGTGTATGTGCACCCTCAGCCGGTGAAGCAGGTGCGCGGATGGGCACAGAAGATATGATGGGGATCAAATGAACCGAGCAGATGAATCTGTGAAACGCCGTGTTATTGTTTTTTAACTAATTTAACTGAACTGAGGTGGGAGGTTTGTACCGGCAATGGTATGGAGTTCAATGGGGCTCATGCGAAGCTGTGTGGGGCTTGCAGTTGGGGCCACGGATGCACTGGTGTTTGTTGACTGAGAACACAGCTCTTCAGGAGGGCGGGCTGGCGGATCACCTGAGCATGCCCTTCAAATCAAGGGCTTCAAGCCAAAGGGCCATGAAGCAGCTCGTCCTGGTTGGCTGCTGTGCATGTTTCGTGTCACTGGTGTGGCCTCTCACCCTGACACTGTCAGCCTGCCGCTGATGGCTGGTGGCCGGCGTGCTGCAGGAGTGGCAGCTGGTGACAGCATTGCTGGAGCCGAAAGCCTCCTGCAGAGCCTCGAAGCTGGTCATCAGATTCAAGGGGCCTGGCGCCCTGGAGCTGGACTGGGTATCCCTAGTGCCAGCTGGCAACCTGGCATCGTCACTTGACAGCCCCAGCGCCCGCACGCAGGGTGGGGGAGCAGGGGCGGGCGCTGGTGCAGCGGCAGGGGGTGTTGCCGCTGGGGGTGCCAGTGGTGTGGCCAGTGGAGGGCTGGTGGGTGGCGGCGGCCTGTACCCGTTCAACAGGCGGCTGCTGAGTGGGCTGGCGGAGCTCAAGCCGTGCTTCCTGCGCTTCCCTGGTGCTGGAAGCAGTGCGACGGGGCTGCGATGGAAGGGCACGGTGGGGCCGGGCGATGAGCGGCCGGGCCACATGTCCTCACATGGCCCTGCGTACTGGTGCGAGGCAGGGCTGAATGCGGGGCTGACCACGCCGTGCTGCGCTGTGCTATGCTGTGCTGCGCTGCGCTGGGATGTGCTGCCAACCAAAAGGGTAGCTGTGGTTGCGTCTCTAAGTACCTGAGGCGAACCCTAGGGGATTGTGGGGGGTTGCCCTGCTGCTGGCTGGTCAGCTGTGCGGCCAAGTGGCTGCAGCCGTGCACACTTGTGCCTGCCGATGCTTGCCGGCTGGGCAGCCAGTGCTGACAGCATCCGTGATCTGGAGTGCGCATGGCGTACTGCCTGAGCTGTACCGCCTGTATTGCCAGAGCTGTGCCGTGTGTACTTCCAGAGCTGTACCGCATGTACCGCCTGATCCGTACTGCCTGTACTGCTTCAGGTCGTCGGACGGCATCGGGCTGTACGAGTTCATGTGGCTGGCTGAGGAGCTTGGCACCGAGCCAGTGTGGGTGGTGTCCCTTGGGCGTGGCAACGCTCACGTGCCTGCACTTGCAGCCGCGGCCTCAAGAGGAGGCCGGGCCCAGGGCAAGGCAGCAGGCGGCACGGGTGGGGGCGCAGGCATAGGGGAGGCAGGGGCCGGCGGTGGGGCTGGCAAGGAGGGCATGCAGGCGCACGGAGACTGGCTGGATGACGCGCTGGACGGCCTGGACTTTGTACTGGGCCCGCCCACCAGCAGGTGCGGTACACTTGCAGTACAGTACTGTACAGTACAGAACAGTACAGTACAAGTAGACAGCACAGTATGAGCAGGGTAGGGCAATTTGTCCATGTATAAGTTTGAAGAAGTGTTGTTGCATCACAGACCTGAAATCTACCGATCGATTGCCAGCCTAGGAAAGTGGCTTGAGTCTTCTTTCCAATGCAACAAGTCCCATGTCCATAGCTTATACCACAGTGAAGCTGCATCAATCCTCGCAAATAAGGTCAAAAGCGGGAATTGAGGGGGTCTTGCGGGCAATTTGTCTATCAATGTCAAACAACCCGTAAACACTGCCTCAACCCATCTCCCTGGCCCCCCTGCCCCCCATGGCACCCGTGCCACCTCCCCTGCCTCCCTGGCCATGTCCCCTGCCACCCCTGCCCGCTGCCGCGCGCTCAGCTTGCGCAGGCTCGCGCTGTTGCTTCTCAACCGCACGCTCCTCGCTTTTCTGCTGTTTTGCTGCCTCCTTAGCTGGATTCTCTGCCTGGGTCTTTTTCAATGCATCCATAGAGCTGCCTGGGTCCTACTTTGTCAAAAATTTGTGTGATCGTGCCATATGCTGCGTGTGTGTGGCAGGGCGCTTGACCTTTCACAGCTGCTTCAGACTGCAGATTTTGCTTGTGCTGGTCATGGCGTTTAACAACAGACACGTCAACATGTAGCTTTTGGTGTCACCTTTCAATACGCGCAAGTCCCATGTCAATCCATGCAGTATGCATGGAGCAAACCTAAACTCTGTTTGGTAACCCCAGCGCAGGCCGCAAAGCGGCCTGCCAAAAGGGGTGCTTTCTGCAAGCTAGGCCTGCACTGGCTGCTTCAAACATGACCGCCATCTACCTGGAGATGCATGGCACCGCCATGCAGCCAGTGCAAAAGACGAGATGGTGTTTGCATGTTTGGCTGGGCTGCAGCGCGCATTACCGCTCAAACATGGACAAATTGCCCTACCGGACAAATTGCCCTACCCTCCTCATACAGTCAGTACAAACAGTTCGGTGCAGCAGTGCAATATAAAAGTGAGTGCCATGCACAGCACACACAGGGACTTGTGCGCGCGCAGGAAATGATCAGGCACCCTCTCCATTGGGCATGTGTGCCCCATGCGGGTTGTTCGGGGGACGTGCTTGTGTGCAGGTGGGGCATGGTGCGCGCACAGATGGGGCGGCGTGAGCCATGGGCGCTCAAGTACGTGGCATTGGAGAGTGCGGGCTGCTCACGGCAGACATGTCGCCTGGAGCATGACCGATACGCACGGGTGCGCTGCTGCAACCGCTACCAAGGCCATTGCCGCTGCCACTGCCGCACTGCCACTGCCGCTGCCCCTGCATGCCGCAGCCACCACTGCAGCTGCTGCTGCTCCAGCCGCCGCTATGCGATCTCGTTTGCGCTGCTTCTCGGTGCGCAATTGGCTGCAGCATGCTGTAGCACGTCACATGCCGCAGCACGCTATGACGCGCCATCAGTCCACGGCACAGACGAAGCGGCACATATCCCATATACCGTATAGTTTATGAGCACACCGGTCCTTGGCATCCTTGGCATCCTCCGCAGGCCATCCGCGCGCGCTACCCGCACATCAAGCTGCTCGCGGGCGGGGACCTGGGTGAAGGTGCTGACTTTGACATCTGGGAGGCACACATGCTCCTGCCACCTGTGGAGCTGTTTGAGCACGGGCGGCATGCACTGGATGCTTACCAGGTGTGTGGGTATGCATGGTTCTTGCTTTGATAACCTGCTGCTCCATTTGTTGCTGGCTGTGTGCGTTTGTTTGGATTGCTGTTGTTTCTTTGAGGGTAAGGGGTGGGGCGCAGGGGCGGGCTCTGGCTATAGATGTATATATCATAAGCTGACTATGCCAGCTATACCCCATAAGGTTGATGCTGGATGTGATGAGCCATCCACCAGATGCTGGTCTCACCAGAATGCTGTCCTCATATCACCAGAATCTAAAAGCTGTCCATGGACCTGGACAAGGATGCACCCAAGGGTGGTCATGCCAGCTACCTTCACGCCAGCCACCGTGCTGACCCTGTGGGTGCAAATGGCACAGAGGATGGGGTGGTCGTCTGCCAACAGCCGCAACCCTGAACCTGAAACCTCGAACCCCCGGCCCTGCCCCCTGAAGGCTAGCTGCTCTTGAAAGCTAGCTGCTTCTGAACGACCCTGAACTCCGGAACCTGCGCAGGGCAAGCCGCTGGCCGTGCCGAAGTGGAGCGCGGCCGGTCCGGTTGAGAATGTGGTGGCAGCGGTCGCTGAGGCGGGCCTCCTGTCGGCGCTGGAGCGCAACTGCGCCAAGGTCTGTTGTATCGCTGCCTGCCTGCGCGACGCAACCTGCTCACACCCCCGGCCAGGTCCACTGACCCACTGACCCATGGACTCCACTAACCATCAAAAAGTGATCCCAACCATTGAACGACCCAGTCGCATTCGCATTGACCCATTGGGTCCCATGTGGTCTGGGTCCGCACCATCGGATGCATCCATGTCGCCGTGTTTTGTTCAATACAAGCACACAACAACAGTTCCCGGGAACATATGCTTAACAATTGAACAAAACACGGTGTTGTCCTGGCTGCTGTTGGCACGGCCGTGTGGGTCCCGCAGTGCAGGCCACTCAAGCACATGCAGCAGCGGCCCGCAGCAGATGCCTCTTCACAGCGGAGCCCAAAATCTCATCTGCGCGCGTGTGCAGGGCCTGTACCTCCTTTCAGGGGCCTATGTTAGCAAGATGTTGATCCCTCGACATCCCTTGGTACCCATACATTCGCACGCTTTTGCATCAGGGGCACTCCTAAGGCAAAGGTTGATGCATCACGCGCGCAGGTGGTGATGCAGTCGCGCATGCATGTGCTAGGGCGAGAGGGGCTGAGGACTTGGCCCAACCTGCTGGTGTTTGACGCAGAGGGCCGGCTGTACCGCACGCCGTCCTTCCACGTGCAGAAGCTGTACCGGCAGTACATGGTGCGACCATAACTGGCTGTGCCTGTTCGCATGCTGCGGGCGGCTGTGGTACACCGGGATCACACTTGATAATAAATATTTACACGGCGTTTCACAGATCACACTTGTCTGCAGTTTTCTCTGGTCACTAGAGGCTTTGCAAGTCTTGGCTGCTCGCGTGTGGATGGTGCTACCCGGGTGTCATGCATGTGTGCGCGCAGGGTGTGTACTGTGCACATGTCAGCGTTGTGGACGTAGCTGAGGCAGGGCGGCAGGTGGCACAGATAGACGCAGGCACAGGCACAGGGGGTGCTGCGCAGCACAAGGCAGCTCACTTGGTGGGGGCTGCTGGGCAGGCAATCAAAGGCGTGGCGGGGATGCCAGTCGCAGGGGAAGACAACAGCCGGGGGGCAGATGGGTATGACACAGGCTATGAGGAGGAGGAGGTGGAGGGGACCGCAGACCTTGATACTGAAGGGATACAGTCGGCTTTTGGCGCGCCGGGCACAGCAGCGCCAGTTCCACTGCCACACCCCACACTGGAGACATCCGCCACCTGCTTGGATGAAGACTGCGAGCAGCTAGCCGTCAAGGTGGTCAACTTTGGGAGCAGCCAGCGGGACGTGGTGCTGCAAGTCTGGGACTCTGCGGCAGTAGCAGCAGCAGCAGGCAACGGGGCTACACAAGGGGGCCAGGCTGGTGGGGTTGGCCAGCTACAAGGGGGTGTACGGTCCCAGGCCTTAGACTCTTTGGGGTCCTTGACCAAGGGGCGCAAGTGGGCTGTTGCGGAGGAGGAGGGAGGGGGCGGGGGCCATGAGGGTGGTGGGGGGCATGAGGGGCCTGGGGAGGACCATGCTCACGAGGGGGTGCTTATCCAGCTGTCCACAAGGGACCCCAAGGCTGATGTCAACAGCTTGCAAGACCCCATGGCCGTGGCACCCGAGGCTCGCACCGTCAAGGTAAGCTGCTGCCTGCCTTGTCCGGAGGCCGGAGCTGGCTCCTTGCTCGGAGGCCGGAGCTGCACCTGTGCTGGGCCTGCTGCTATGCACAATGCGTTCGCCCCTTTTTGAGCTCAATAATCACCCTAGACCATAGAAGTCTAGGCGGAGTGTGCAGGCCTGACAACACAGCCGTCATTTGTGCGTGAATCTTATGTTGCCGTGCGGCCGAATGGTGCAGGTATCGGCGAATACGCGGCTGTCGCTGCCGCCCTACTCCTTGTCAGTCCTTGTGGTGGACACAGCAGCTGCCACGACATGACGGGTTGACCGCTCCTGGCGCTGCATGATACGATTGATTGGATGATGGTGGCATCTGTGTGCATAGTACGCGCGTCTGCTTATGTAGTACCAGTATGGTACCGGCATGTTGGGCTCTGTGCTTTCTAATGACATGATGGCTGCATCAAGCCAAGGCGCAGTGGACCTGGATTTGGTCTAGTCTCCAGTTGCTGCTTTGGAGCTAGGGGTCCCGTGTGTCAGGATGCTGCATGAGCCTTGGTGAGAGGGGTGTGGCAGCGTGCCCTGCGGAGTGTGCCCCCGCGTGCGGCCAGCTGTGGTGCGCTGTTTTAAAGCGCACGCGTCAAGCAGCGCTGTAAGGTATGGCTCGGCAGTCGCCACCATGCGCTCAGCAGCCACCAGCGGGCCGGCCTGGAGCCTGCCAGAAACTGCTTGTGGGTTGGGTACCAGCCCGCACGCCCGTACCACGCGCGCGCCAGCGACCTGGCGGTGATGCAAACAGGTCACGCATCACAGCCTGTTTAAAATCTACAGTTCTCTGCGGCTATTCATGCGTTTGCACCCGCAGAACTTAGCAACGCTCTCACCTGTTTCTGTGGAAGTACACTCTGGCCCCTTGAGCTTCCGAGGAAGCGACCCAAGTCCGGCATTGACAAAGTCGGCAGCCCGCGTTGCAGTATTAGCATCACCTGTTTTTCACCGCCAACGCCCCTCCAATACAACAAAGAACCCTTGCTGCAGGCCCCTGTCGCCACCATGTTTGCTTTGTATAGTTGAAAGGCGAGAGGCCACGGGATCACTGCGAGCTGCTGGCACAGCGTGTCCAGCAGCAGTCCCTACATTCTTCAACCTCGGACCCACCATAACAAATGGCGCTTCGGGAGGCGGGTCGCAAGCTGTTTTACCCCTTTATCCGCCTGGGGTCGGTATACAACTCAACCGCGAAGGCTTGGCCGATGTCCACCGGTGTCGTCACGACTGTGGTGAAGACGAGCGCGGCTGACATCTTTGCGCAGAAGGCAAGTGGGGCCCACAGTAGGGGTTGTAGGCTTGCCCTCCTCCACCGTGCAATGAGAGCCAGTCGCACAGAATCCTGGGCGCGGGATGGTGCAAGGGCACGACGCAAGGCACACGAAGACGCCGGCTGCATCGCGCGCGCCTGCAGCTTGCTGCCGCAGCTGTGGCATGGCTTGCATGAGCCCAATGTGCCCATGCGACACCATGCCTGAGCAGTGAGCGCCTGAGCCATGCGCATGCACATATGCCTGAGCAGGTGATTGAGCGCCGGGAGGAGATTGACTGGCGCCGGAACGGCCTGTTCACGTTCTTTGGGTTCGCATACCTGGTGAGATGGGCGGCCATATGCTGCCGTCACCACAGTCAGCATCAGCCACCATTGAGACGGCCACACTGTGCCATGCACACCTGCCGCACGCACTTGCCCTTTCACACTGACAGTCCCTACGGCTTGCAACATACCGTGATTGCTGTGTCTCCTGCGCTTGGTCTTAGCTGCCATGCACTTCAACTGGTGGCTCCTGCCTGTACGTGCACTGGCTGCCACAGGGCTGCTTCCAGTACTGGCTTTACAATGACATATTCGTGCGGATCTGCAAGCCCATCACACGTGTCGTGGGGCACCTAGGGTCAGCGCCCGTCAAAGTGTTTATCGACCAGGGCATTCAGTGAGTGTGTGTGTATGTGTGTGTGTGGGGGGGGGGCGGGACGGCGGGGTGGGAGGAAGGGGGGCGGGACGGGGTCGTCGTACGGCAGTCAGGGCAGCAGGCCCAACTGAAGAGGTTCAGAGTCCCTTCCTCCCTGGTTTGAGGTCTAGCAGGTTGCAGCAGCAGCTGTAGCACATAGCACAAGGATGCTCGTGTCAGGCATGCCTGGGTAACCGCAGCTCGCTCACACCCTGCTGCCGCTCCAGCCCAGCGCCTCGCAGATGCTGCTGTCAGCACATTATACATGGCCAGCAAGGACCAGGAGAATGGGAGCAGATGAATTTGTGAAAAGCCGTGTTATTAACTTATACAGCAGGCAAGACCAGGAGGGTGCTGCACTGAGGGAGACGCTGCCCCCGCCGGTGGCCCCCCACATAAGTTGCCCCTGTCTTCCGCCTGCCACATCCACCTACTACCAACCTTGCCGCCTTTGGCCCTTGCCACGTGCTGCAGCCACCCGCTCTTCTACTTCCCCTGCTTCTACATGCTGAAGGGCGCCATGGAGGGCCGGCCTTTCTCCTCTTCCATGGCTAAGTACAAGGAGGATATGTGGGAGAACTGCAAAGCGCTTTGGACTGTGTGGGTACCGGCGCAGCTGGTCAACTTTTCACTTGTGCCCCTGCATCTTCGGATCCCGTACGTCGCGGGCGTCTCGTTCGCGTGGTGCGTCAGGTGTGGGGTATGCCGCCATGCCACAATGTGCATGCTGCAGCAGCACATGTGCACACTGGAACACTCCCCGGACTAGGCCTTTAGATGTTTTCGGCTGCAAGGCAACAGGGCACATGGGGCAGACCACAGGGTGCAGCAGCTCAAGTGTGAATGGCCCTGCCCCGTACAGAGCTTGCGCTGTAGTTCAGCACACCTGCCACCCCATACAACTTGCCTCATCCTTTCCGCGATGCAGAGCTGCCTGACTGCATGAAGCATGCATAGCTCTCTTTGGGCCCGCTTGGGTCAGTGCTTGCTTCCTTGCTCGTCCTCCGCTTGTGCTTTGCGTCAATGATGCGTCGCTCCTCTCATGACGCACCCTTGACCGTGCCATGCCCATGGCTGCGCCTGCAGGACCGTGATCATCAGTGTGATGCGCGGCGCACTCGAGCACCATGATGACCCTGCTGAGGTGCCTGCCATGGAGCAGAGCATGCACCCCGAGCCCGCCACGCATGCTGCTAACACAGCAGCCAACGCGGTTGCAGCGGCTGCGACGGCAGCGGTTGCCGCCACTGCGGCACCTGCTGTGCATGCTGCTATGAGCTCAGCCGGCACAGCGCCTGCAATTGCAACACTCGCATCAGCGTCTGCAAAGTAGGTGGACCAGGCTTTGACCTGCACCTTGCTTGGCATGCTGGTTGCTGTCAAGCTTGCACGCCCCTTTGCCCAAAACTGCCCATACGTCTGCCAATACGTCTGTGTCTGTGTGTCATGTTGGCAAGCTGCATGCCCCTGAACCCATGTGCTGTGTACGAGCATGGGGTGCCCGAAGCTGCATGCTGCATTGGCTCATGTACTGGCTGTTGCTCCATGTGTCCTGCAGGACGGCGAAGAACGCTTAAGTGGGCCACTGTTGGTGCAGCGCAGTCGATGTGTGCATATATCTTGAGCGGCTTGGCATCATTCAACTTGGTCTGTGTGTGAGCGCTTGTGCATGAGAGTGAGGTCGGAGAGAGGGAGGTTGAAGAGCAGGGGGCTGAGAATGCCTCATACTGTGTTTGAGCATCAGCATCAAAAGCTTGATGTGGCTTATTCTGACGTAATCCATGCCCCACAGCTTGCCTGACCCTTGCCCTTGGTGTTGGGTGTTGGTATTGGCTATGGGCGTTACCAATCATGCACATGCTCTGAGCCATGTGTTTCAGATGACTGAAGGCTGTGAACAGCGTATGCCATACAAACTGGGTGGAGTCCCAACGGGGAGACTCCCTTTGTATCTAGGTGGAGGATGTTGGTTTCAAAGCTGGCTCGTCACACACCTCTACGGCTGGTGCTGGCATTTCTTGGACATGTAACTCCCAGTGAGTTGTTTTGCGTCACGCAGCTGGCCAGTTCACAGCTGCCCCAGAGCCTTTGCCACCAGCACACTCTGAGCATGCTGCAACTCCCAAGCCAGCGCGTGAGCTGCTGTGTGGCTAACCTGCCCCCCATGCTGCTGTACATACCAGCTGTACATACCAACAACTGGCAGTGACTCCGCATGTGTACTGCCAAGCACTACCCTTCAAGCTGCTGGGTGGGACTGCACAGTCGATCCAAGTATTACCGCTTACACGAGCGATTCCCGCTGCTCCAACACGCCCGGCGAAAGCTAACTGACTGTTGATGAAGAGGAGTCATGGTGGCTGCTTTAAGCGGTCAGGACGCAGGCGCCGCCGACCTCCTTGATCTTCTTCTCAGCCAGCTTGGAGAAAAACTTGGCCTTCACCACCACGGGCTGCGTGGGCAGCTGACCCTTGCCCAGCACCTTGAAGATGCCGTACTTGGTCACATCAATCACGGCAGCCACGGACTTGTCAGCAGCGGCCTTGGCACGGGCCTGCGGCAGCAGCAGGGCATGGCGCACCCCCTTGTCAGATAAGCTGCTGCACATCTAAACATGCAAAAACAAGAGGGTCTCTGCATGCTGCTGCTCACAGCATTTGCACTGGACATGGCATGCGCACGGAAGCACATCATCCCGGCATGGCTCAGGTCTGAAAGCTTTCTGCACCCGCACAGCTGTGTCTGCATGCCAGTCACCCTCCCGCAGGTTCAGAGCTGCACTGCAGCTTGTGAGATGAGGACGCACAACATGGCCCACAACCTAAGCAGCCATGCAGCCAGCATGCGCCTTGCGCTGCGACGAGCCCCACTGATGCCTTTATTGCTGCACCGTCTGACAGAAGTGCATCTTCAAGAGCTGTCTGCATGCATGCTCTGCTGCAAGCTCCCAATGCCTGCCGTGCCATGCTCTGCATGGAGCACATGACCGCGCATGCTGCATGCCCCAGCTGCAGTTCGTCGACCCGCCCGCGCGCCAACGCGCACCTCCTCGCCAACCAGGGTCCAGATCTTGTCCAGGTTGATGATGGGGTTGAAGTACTTGTTCTTGGCCAGGTGGTAGTGGCGCATACCGACCTGCGAGGCGAGAAGCCACCACCCAGTCCTTTCAGCCCTGACGCGAAGTGCCAGGGAAGCCTGCGCCATCGCGTGGAACCCTGCAGCATTGCCTCTGTGCATGCTGGGCTCTGCATGGCGCTCATGCACCATCCCCGCCCTCCAGCTCCTAGCTGCGTCGGCGCACGCTGCATACCCCAGAACGACTTTGATCGTTATTTGCAGCTCCCGCAGTGATCTCAGGGGACCTGGGCAGCCGACAACCCCTTTGTGCACTCCCCCAGACCCTACTGCCACCCGAAGCGTCCACGCCGCTGCCTCCATGTCTGCGCACCTTGCCGAAGAAACCAGGATGGTACTTGTCCATCATGATCCTGTGGTGGTGCTGGCCACCAGCATTACCGTGACCACCTGGGTGCTTGCGGTGCTTGCCCACACGACCGTGGCCAGCGGACACGTGGCCGCGCTTCTTCCTGTTCTTCTTCAAGCCTGTAGGGCAGCACATGCAACTTGCATGAGCCTCCGACTCCATGCGAGCGGGCCATGATGCTCCCTTGCCCAGGTCCCTTGCGTGATGCATGCATCCAGTAAGCCCAAACTAAGCACCAAAGCCGCTGCCGTGTGCTGTCCCAACAACCAGTCTGCGGCGGGTCGCAGTAGGCAGAACGCAGTAGAACGTGGCTGCGCACTCACGGGTCGTCATGGCTCCAGGTGCCTCAAGAGGGCGTGCCAGGTGGTCACTAGCGCATTTCTGCCCCCCTGGCCACACTCTCACTCGACCGCGAATTGTGCGAAGAGGTCCTGCACTGGCGCTGGCTTGCGTGCGCATATACAGGAGTACTGCTTGGGAGCGTGCTACGCAGCTCAAATGGGTTGGCACATGAATCTATGCCCAAGGGTGCCTGCGGACGCTTGGGTCTGGTCAAAGCACAGCAGCCGTTGTGTTGCACACCTTACGGTCTGGCATCATTATCAAAGGTGGCATGGCCGCTGCGCTCAAAGTGCACCTGCTCGGTGCCCACCGACTGCAGCTCTTGCAACCCAGCATGGCCTTGGAGGAGAGCGATGCAGCTTGATAGTGTAGTATCTAGGAGCATGCAGGAAGGCACACCTGCCAGGCTCGTAGTCATAGCAGCGTATGTGGAGTTTGAGACCCTGTGGTCCAGCCCCAGGGTCTCAGTTGCAGTTTGATGCATGATGGTGTGTGTTGTGCAGGAATCAAGGAAGTTCAACAATAAAAGCACGCGATAACACATATGTACTTGCTCAGCGCTAGACGGGAATGTCTATGATGCAGGCACTACAGTACTGAGAGGCGCAGGCGCAACGCCTCATCGCTTGCTTGAGCCCTTGATTGGCAGACCACCAGAGCACAGGCTCACGCAGGGTGGATGCACATATGCCAACCGGGAAGAGCTTGGAACTTTATCACAAAATCTGCGCTGGTGGACTGGTGATTGAGCATCGGAGTTGATGAATGGGTCACCAGTGCTGTGCCATGTCGTGCTGAGTCAGTGTTGCCCTGCACAAACAACGAAGGAGGCAGCGCCACACAGCACCAGACACGCAAAATGCCTGCAATCCATATTGCGAGGCGTAATGTAAGCTGTGAGTATGAGGCTCTATACAGGCCAGGTCCTGATGCTGGCTGCTGTCCGAAGTACCATGTCCATGTTGTACAACTGCGTGCTAGGATTACATCATCCCAGGCCAGGTTGGAGTCTTTCAACACGTATGGTGTGAGTACTGTAGTGCTGAGTGCTATACTGCCGATGGTTGGTTTGGGTCGGTTCAAAACCACGTCAAATATGGCAGATTTGTTCTAGTTGGGGGTTCCGCGCGTGGACATGTTGCAAACATCGATGCGGACGTTGCGGAGAAGCCACAGGGCACTTGACCCTTCCTTGCTAGGTGCAACATGGAGGCAGTTCGCTACGCAAAATGAAGAAGGCAAAACGATCATTGTGAAGCATGTGGTGGAGCAGGGTGGTGCAGGAAGTGCCATCAGTGGAACTGTGCTGAACACGCTTTTCGTGGACACCCTCGCCTTGGTAAGGATTGCCAATTTGTAATCACGCCAGTTTGCCATGGTGTTGACCAGGGCCTCCATCATGCGACCCATGCCCATGATGTCCCATGCACAGCGTTGGCTGCTATGCAAGCATGGATGCAGGGGTCCTTGACCAGCTGCACATCACCAGGTACTGGAGATCTAGGTTCTGCTGTATATAGCATGGTCAGCAGCGGTGGTAGGCCGCAGGCTGACTTGCATGCAAGTGGGTTAGGTAGTGCATTGCCCACGCTGCCTCAATGACTGCAGACCAAGAAGTTTGAAGATGCTGGGCTTGAGCGTGCAAAGGCAGAAGAACTGTCCAAGGTGCACATGGGGAGGCTGCGTGCTTTTAAAGCACTGCACCACCTGACACATCGTGACAATCATGTGCCTGTTCCAACAGCTGATTTGGATATGGGACTATCATGTATCAACGCCCTTGCTGTGCTACAATGCTGCTGCTGCTGCTGCTGCTGCTGGTTGTATTCCTGCAGAGCATCACAGAGCTCATCATCACGAACAAGATCCGCATGGAAGACAATTTTGTGGCCAAGAAAGAGCTGGAGAAGGTGCGAGGTGCTTGCCTACAGTAGAAACAGACAGCAAGAAGCAGGACAGGCTGGTGCAGCACGTTCACACAACCGGGAGAGATTGCAACACACATGGATTGCAGCGCACAAACCAGAAGATGGGTCACCGGTACATACTATCACACAGGTGGTCATGGAGCAGGAGCACAAGGTCATGCTATTCAAGGCAGAGCTACTCAAGGTGCGCTGGTTGCGCAGCTGCTAGTCCTGGAGATCATCATCAGTACACGGCTGTGCACAGCTTAGGCTGTGATGCTGCAGTCCAACAAAGGTGTATCACCTTATTATGGTGCCATGTTGCCATGCCGACGGTCAGATGGCGGGGTCTGGTTGGGACGTTACGGCACCGCTTTGCTGCGTTTCAGAAGAGATAAAGCTCCTGACATCATTAGGGGTTGCCGGTTGGTGGTTGCAACTGTTGGGCGCAGGCAGAGGACATGGCGCAGGCACATGTGACCAAGGAACTTGAACGGCAGCAGTCTTTCCTAGACAAGATGCGCACGGAGGTGGGTGTTAGCGGAGAAGAATCGGTGCACAACCCACTGCCTGCAGCATGATGTGCCTCTCATGTATTGATGCCGCAGCGTCAATGAAGCTGATAGCCGATGTGCGCAGGTGCGCCATGAGATCGACAAGCTCACCAGCTCGCAGCGCTTGGACATGAACTTGGAAAAGGGGTGCGTGCCTGGCAGGCAGTGCACGTAGCCTGGACTTCCATCATCAGCGGCACTGGACCAGCAGCGCTTGGTACTAATACAGTGCATCACCAGTACCTGTGACCAAGTTGCCTGACGCCGGGCGAGGCTTGCCCGAAGGTGCAGATGCTTGCGCGTTGCAGCGCACGATCTGCAAGAACATGTGGCGTGCAACGATTCTGTGCGCAGGCGCATGCGTGATGACCTGCTGGGCATTCGTGACAAGACCACGGAGCTAGAGATCAAGGTGGACAGGGTGAGCCTCTGGACAGGCAATGGACCTGTGCTGTTCTGCTGTTAGTTTATGCCAAAGTTGCCTGCTGCCGGCATGCCTGCGGCGGCCAGGCGGGCCCTGCTGTGATGTGCTAACACTGCCAAGGTATGTGCTAACACTGTCGAGGTATGTCCATCCATATTACGCAGGACATCAATGAGCTCAAATCCTCAGTTGAGAAGGCCAAGAATGACACGGTGCGTGTGGTCGGCTTCTCAACACCTGTTCCCGTATGGCGTCTTGTGCTGACTTCTGCTGCAAAACAGCTTTGCTGCTAAGTTGTTCGTTTGATAATGTGATAGTAGCACGGCGTGTCACAGGTACCACGAACAATGCAGTATTAGTCTGGTGGCTGCTGCTGCCGCTGCTGATGCTGCTGGCCCTGCGCAGATCAAGTCAGTCATCACGATCCTGGGTACCTTTTCCGCTATCGCGTTCACGATATCGCGGTTCATGCAGATGGGTGCGGGGGGTGGCGGCTGATGCCCCAAGTCTGGAACGCAGGAGTCAGAATGAGTGAATAGACAGCTGCGGGTCAGGTGGGCTGGTGGGGTACCTCTGCGCCTTCGGTGCGCCCACATGGGCTATAATTGTAGCAAAACTATGTATGCGCCAGTAGGGGCTAGGGCCGGAATACCATACAGCTTCCAAACTTGAAGTGTGGTTCCACACCGCTTGTGGCGCATTGCTGGCGGCAGGCTGTGCACGGGCTGTCTTCAGTGCGCCTCTGACATAGGTTTAGCTATTGGACAGTGCTGTGTGCGTTGTAGCCGTTGTAGGTCTCAGCTTTCATGTTACATGGCTCCAAACCTGCGACTGGGCGCTCACTGTGTGCACGGTGGCTGCTGCTGCGTCCTTCAATTGGGCTTACTAAGCATGTAAGCTCAAGTACACGCGCCAACCTGCCGCCCCGCAACTATATGCACTGAAGGCCGTGCACTGAACGCCGTGCAATGCACGCCGTGCAGTGATATGTTGGCTGGCCTGTAGCTGGGCTGAACACGGCCTTTGATGCAATGTGACACCGAGCGCCCCATCTTCATGGCGACGTCACACTGCCGCTGGCTCATTACAACCCTGCCCCAGCGAGCAGACTGGGCAATGTATGAAAACAGAATTGGCTATGTTTATTGTGCACCCCAACCGCTCCGTCTGAATGTTGCTTGTCAGCTCCTGCATGTCAGGCATGTAGCAAGTGGAGCGACTGCTGGGACGTATGCACTACAGCATTTGGAATGCCGCAGAGCTGGCTCTCACTGGTAATCGTCTGGCATGCTGAATTGGAATAGATACACCGGCGCCCAGACCCTAAGCCCTGCTTTACCACTTTCAGTACCTGTGCCCGTCGTACGTCAGCCTGCTGTGATATTATACATGAAGCAGAGCAAGACACATTTCGGCACAGTCTATCTCGTTGGCAGTCTACTTGCTGAACTCATCAGATAGCTAGCAATGGTCATACCCTCCGTGCGCACTGCCTGCATCTTGGGTGTGAGTAGATGCAGGGCCATTAGTGTCGATTTGGATGGCAGGGTGTACATGGCCTTTGAAGGTTATGACGTCGTCATACTCCACCCCGATGGAACCCTGTGCTCACGACTGGCAGACTTGGAAGATGGGCTTGATAATACTTTTTTGTCAGCCGTGCCCTCGCTGGACGGTACAGAGTTGTTCGTAGCAACCATTTCTGGGAGTATCCACTGTACTCCATTACATGGAGATGGAAACTACTTGGGTGATCTGACCGAGCTTGTGCCATCAAACCAGGGCACGGCAGCACCCAAGGGATGGTCCATGCACGTCACAGGTAAGCGTGAGGCTGGGTGAACAGCCTGCAGCATGTGCACATATGCACTGGGACGCCAAGCACGCTGCACCACGTCATGCATTGCGCTGTGCAGCAATCAGCTGACACACCACCTGTGACCTTCAGCAGCAAGCCGAGGTTACAAGGCACCCAGGCCCTGCATGCACCTCGCATGTCCGATGGCAAACTTGGTGGCATGCCCCTGGCCGCAGCCACGCACCTTTACTACTGGAGGGACCACACAGCATTCATGCGGGTATCACTGGCCAGCGGGCAGATTGAGGTGGCCGCAGCGTTTCCCCCCAATGAGTTCTACGATCGCGTGACGCCATGGGCGCTGCAGCCGGCAGCTCCAGGGGATCCTGCAGGTGACACCCTGTACGTCCAGCGATGGGATGATGACTCCATTGTGGATGTGGTGCACCTGGGCAGTGGGGAGCGCAGTGCACTGAACATCAGCAGGGATCCAGGTCAATCCGATTTCCGTCGCGCCCTTGTGGCTTGCACTGGAGATGGGCAGCTCATGTACACAGCCACAAGGCGTGCTGACCCAATCATCAGCAGCGACACTGGCTGCTCGCAGCTTGAGCTATGGAACCCTGCACAGCCGCTCTACCCGCCTCGTGTTCTGGCTGGGGGATTAGAAGGGATGAAGCAGCTGCGTGATGCAACAGTGAATGAGGTCGCCTTCCTGAACAAAGCACACTTGGCAGCGGTGGGTCCACGTGGGGAGGTGTGGCTGTGTGATGATTGGGGTGAAATGCCAAAGGTGGTCTGTGGCACGCGTCTCTGCCAGGTGGCGTCGGCCCTTGTGCCTCCCACCTCCCTTGTGCCGCCCCCACCGGTAGTGCCTGCACCAGACCCTGGTGCTCCCTGGGAGGTGGCAGGTGCAGCGGGCGAGGTGACACAGGACCTGGCAGCGCGGCTGGCCAGCGGGGACGGTGCAGACGTGCGCATCCGGCTGGGGGGCGGCAAGGTGGTCGCCGCACACTCGCAGCTGCTTGCGGCGAGATGGGAGTGGTGGCGTGGGCGGGAGAGCTACGTGGAAGGTGCCGCCAGCAGCGCCACTGGTGACGTGGACCTGTCAGATCTGGCAGCCGAGGTGGGCACTGCACTGCTGGAGTTCATCTACACTGGACGCACGACGCTTGCGGGGATGGCGGCAGAGGGGCAGCAGGCGGCAGGCAGCGTGCCCGGGGCAGCAGCTGCGGCAGCAGAGGCAGGGCAAGGTGGCGGGGTGGTGCCTCCCGTGCAGCAGGCAGCCGCCACAGCCGTCCAGCCGCCGCACCACATGCTGGCGCAGCTGCTGCAGGCCGCCACCAAGTACCTGATGCCCCAGCTGCACGCCGCGTGCCTGGCCGCCGCGCACGCGCACATTGGCGTGCACAGCGCGCTGCCGTGGCTGGTGTACGCGCATGAGCACGGCGAGGCGGAGCTCAAGGCACTGGCACTGGGGTGGGCGGCGGCGCACTACGGAGGTGAGTGGCCAACTGGACACTAGCGGCCTGGTCACCCAGCAAAACGACAATCAAGATGAACTGCTGCATCACCACCCATGTGCCCCGCTGTGCGATCCGCACTGCATGCTGCAGCAGCGTCCTGCTTGCATCCGCACTGGATCCCATGCTTGCAGCCCAGCAGCCAGCGCGCTCACATGCTTGCATACCGGCCGGTGTCATGTGCGTGCAGAGATCCAGGAGTCTGCACCAGAGACGCTGGACATGATGGACGACCACCCGGGTAAGCTGGTGCGCGAGCTGGCAGATGCAGTTCATGAGGCAGCAAGGAAGCCGCAGTGTGTGGACAGCAGCGAGGGGGAGCCGGGAGCCAAGCGGGCTCGGATTGGATGAGGGGTTCAAGCATGCACACGCAATAGATGGGTTGCTAGACCGTAACATATCCCTTCTGAATCTCTCACTGTGCCCCCCAATTCAATGCTCAGTTCAGCTACTGTCCAGCCAGTGCTGTGCACGGCTATGGTAGAGCAAACGAGAAGAGCATTAAGCCTGCAGATGAAATAGGGCGTGCTGAACGCATTGCGGATGTAGCCTACGTCTGTCCATGTAACGCACAGTCACACACTGTTGCTTAGCTAAGCAATGCGACTGCAGTGTTGGATAGCGTGGACACGAATGGTCAGGTGTGCATGCATTCCATGTCCCTCGCCCAACGGAAGTAGACGTGCCAAACTGCCTGTTTATGTGTGCATGCTGGACGGCATGGCTTGAGTACGAAGGCAAGCGGCAGAGCAGGGCTTCTGGTCCAATTGCACCATCGCTTGGCAACCCTGTGCCACTACAGCTGATAGCACGGCGTATCACAGAAATGTCTGCATGACGGAGCCTGACTGAAGTACAGTTGCTCTTTTGAAATCTATAACGTAGATGGTGTTCAAGGACCGCTGACTGTATGCACCCGGCTGTGAGTTCTGCCGCTGCAACACCTGGCTCCTGCATTTATGTGCTTATCGCAAGCCATGGCACAGCCTCCTGTGCATACCCTACGAGACAGGTCTGCAACCAGCAGCGGCGCAGGAGCAATTCATGGAAAGCAGCTGATAACCACTGCTCTGGAGAGTTGTATCAAAGGGGTTGCATCAAAAGAAGGCGACGCGGTTCTCACATATATAACTATATATGTTGAGGTTGGGTTTGATGGCTGTGTGCAGGCGTGGGCGCTGCAGCCGGCGGCCCCGGGCGACCTTGCCTTTTCATAGAATCTGCAGTGGGACCTCAACAACTTGGGCATCACGCCCGCGTGCTGAAAGGCTGCCCTCCAGCCATCCCTGGTTCTGCTGTGGGAGGCCACCGTCGACGTGTCCCCATGCACACCCACGTAGCGCTGAGTCATGGGTAATACGCCCCCTCTTCTGTGCCTTTGCAATCTACGCTTGCACGTGACGTGTTTGCAGGTCAGCGTCGCCACCGATGGCCTGCTGCTTTTGATCTCCAGCGTGAACAGGTCCACGCCATTCATGACCATCACGTAGTTCTCAAACCATGTGATGATGAAGGTCTGGCCCACGCGGGCAGCAGGCGAGCGGTCGTCTTGAAAGACCAGCTGCGTGTTGGCTGGGATGGGCACCTGCACATCGTCCTGGTCGACAAACGAGGCTTGGCAGAACGTGCGGTCCAAGCGCGTGATCTTGACCTCAATACCATCGCCGATTGAGATGTAGCTGAGGTTGTCAGAGCGGTAGCTGACACTGCCTTTGAAGACCATGGTGCCGGCGCATGTTGGGCATGTTGATGCAGCCATCTTGTTTGAGAGCAGGGACTCCGCACGCGACTCGTGGCGCACGGGACGTGCGTTTTGCCATGCATCTGCTGTGTGTGCAAGTGAGCTTGTGCGCATGGCATTAGGATCTGGTTGGGCACCCACCGAGTCAGCAGCAGGGAGCTGGCCCCCGTGAGACGCAGGGCCACGTCCCTGATGGTCCTGTACGGGCTCGCGGGTGGTGGAATGTTCAGCCATGAGCAGCTACAGGGCACTGTTACGGCGTTTTACGACAAGCACTTCAACTATTGACACCGACCTCCCAAGTTGCACTGCTCTGACCTGGCGTCCTGGCAGTAAGGGCCAAGTTGTAGGTGGGGGTGGAACTTGCGGGCTTAGAGACTCCTGCAGCTTGATGAATAGGTCATGATGTAATGTAAATGAACTGACGCCGTTTGGGCGTGGGTAAGCAAGCTGGAATATCATAAAATTCCCGAACTTCACTTCATGAGGGACAGGGGCGATGTGAGAGGCCTGTGAGAGTGAGGTCACAAGCGGCTGGGGGGGGAGCAGCACAGGCGCCCAAGAACTGCGCCAGATCTCAAATCCCGACTCAAAGACAACGCCGATGTGCGTCGTCACAGGTGCCAGGGGCCAAGCGCAAGCACGTTGCAGTGAGTGTGAGAGGCATGACTTGCATGTGCACTATTTTGGCGGGCTGCCCGCATCCTGGGAATTGATTATACCGCCTCAACAGTCTCATAACGCATTGCGAGCTTCCGTGCATAAGCACATTTGACTTCAGGCACTATTATTGTTTGCCAGCATGTATTAACCGGCGCTTCTGTACTGGTTCATCGGCGGCCCCCGGGCCAGACAGCTCGAGGCGCCAGAGTCGAGGAGTTCAACTCACTAGTTGTGACGCAGCACCCGCACCCACAGCACAGCAGCACCATTAGTAAATATGGCTCAGAGGAGTGGGTTCAAGAGGCTGCTGTGGGCACCTCTTCATGCGTACAACAATGCAGCCGCTCGGCACCCAGCCGCTGTGGGCATTGGCACCACGCTGATCAAGACAAGCCTGGCGGACATCTTTGCCCAGAAGGTGCGTGCCAGGGCGGCCCCTCGTCCCCCTTGTTAACAGCTGTCTGCGTCAGCCCAACACGTGCAGCAAGAAAGGTCGAACTCATGCGTGGAAGGAGAGCCTGTGGCAGCTGATCCAGTGTGAATGGTCTGGGACGACGCGCACGTTCGCATGGCCTGCAGCCTTGGTGGTTGTAAAAGCCTGGACTGCCCACATGGAGTACAATGTCCTTCATGCAAGCACATGCGATGCCTGCACTGCACCTGTCATCCAGGTCGTGGAGAAGCGTGAGGAGATTGACTGGCGCCGCAATGCGGTGTTTGGCGCATTTGGTTTCGCGTACCTGGGGTGCTGGCAATGTGAGTGCCGTGCCTCGAGCGTGTGGCCCGTACTGTGTACGGTGTGTTGACAGTGCCTACAGCAACGCACCAGTGCCGTGCAACATGCCATGGCCCAGATCACCCCAATCCACCATTGATTTGATAACCCTGCCACATGCCTTCCTACAAACCCCTCACCTGCTGCCACTCCGCAGATTACCTGTACACCAATGTTTTCCAGCGCATCACCCCAGCCATCCGCGCAGCTGTGGGCCAGGCCAGCATCGGCCCTGCGCTGACTTTCATTGACCAGTGCATCCACCACCCCATCCTGTACTTCCCTTGCTTCTACCTCCTGCGTGGCGGCATGGCTGGGGAGCCCCCAGCTGAATCCTTGTCCAAGTACAAGGAGGACGTGTGGGACAACTTGCGTGCGCTATGGGCTGTCTGGGTGCCGGCGCAGCTGGTCAACTTTTCGGTCGTGCCCCTGCACCTGCGCATCCCCTTTGTTGCGGGTGTGTCCTTCGCGTGGACGGTGATCCTATCCTGCCTGAGGGGCGCGCTGCAGCCCGCACAGCAAAAGATGGCCGAGTCTGTCACTGTATACGCAGACGACGGCAGCCATGACCACCAAGGCTATAGCCACGCCACAGCCGAGGCCGCAACAGCTACTGGCCCTCAGGCTCAGGAGCTGTGAGGGCGCTGCAGCGCCGTGGCCCGCTCAGACGGTTGGCTGGCTGGCTTGCGGGTAGCAGGATGTATCTGCGAACGCGCACGTGCCACGCAGGGCAGGTGCAGGCAGCATCCCACCTTCAAGAGAAAGAACACTTTTGATGCTGGGGCCTAGCTGCTCCAGTGCCCCGCCTGGCAGCTGGCTGCGCCAAGCTAGCTGCTGAAGTGCTGCGCCAAGCTAGCTGCTGAAGGGCACCGGCAGCGTGAGTGGACAGGCCTAGTGCAGTTCTCCAGCACCGGTGCGCTGGGCTGGCACCAGCGCCGAGTACGCCCAGCCACATCATCGTCAGCTTTCTTAGCGCTGCCGTTGTGCATGCGCACACCCAGTAAGGACGGACGAAATAAGCCCCCCGGGGGGGGGCGCGCCGTGCATGGGCGGCGGCTGTGCGTGTTCAGTAGGTGCTGGGTGCTTTTTGACAGGGCTGTTGCTCGCACCTGGCTCGGTACGGCATCTTCCCATCTAGACATCGTTTGGTGTGGGTGCTTGACCGCAAGGGTTGGCAGGGGCCGGACGCGCGGGCAGTGCTATCATCTGAGGCACGCACTGTTGACAAACTGTCTAATGGCTGCGCTTCAAAACAACTCAGTGGCTGCAGGCAGGCGGCTGGCATGTTACGTGTAGGGTCAGGACGCTCGCCAATGGTTGGGTGGGAATGGCCGCAGGCAGCTTGTATATGAGTTGGTTGGTTGGTTGGCAATGATGAACTGAGGGAGCAGGCGGTGGCTCCGCTGGCCTATTTGAATCTGGAGTCACGGAGCGTCCATTGTTCATAGGTTTGTGTACCTGATGCGTGCATGTTTTTGCATTTGAGACAAGTGTCGCAGTCATGGACTACGAGGGGCAGGGGAGGAAGACACAGGTATGCATGGAGATGGCATTGAATGTGGTTTGGATGGTGGTGATACTTGGTGTCCAAAGCGAAAGGGATATGGCTTCGGATGCTCTCAGCTTGAATCTCCAGAGCCCACGGGTTTTTGTGCTACCGTTGTAGATAGGAGCACCCAGTACTGTTCCCATTATTCTTTTGCTCAACCTGCCGTCTGTTGGTCGGTATGAGCCGGTTACTGGAGCTGTAAGCGCAGCGCTGTGTTTCAAACCACCCTGTCTCTGTCACAACCGGATGACCTATGGTCGTACTGCTGCAGCTCACATTCTTGCCGAAACAGCTCACAGCCGCAGCTAATTGCCTGAAGTGACCATGGCGCTGTTGCACACAAGGTCTCCCTCAGCACAGAGTATGCGCGCACACACGCTCACTCTTTTGTTGTTGTTGTTACATTAGCCTTCAGCACCAGTCTAAGGGTTTAGCGCCAGTCAACCCTTCAGCTCACTCTTTTCCCGCCTGTCTACTGCGCACGCATGCCTGCCACCATGTCACACCTGCAGCCCATGTGGGGGAACGCCTGGCGCATGACCAGCGCGATTGGCTGAGCCAACACAGCCACGATCACGCGTGCAGCCTCCTCCGCCACAGCAGCCTCCTTCCCTGCTGCCCCTGACGTCTCCAATGTTCCTGTGGCGTCTCCTAGCTGCACTAAGGCGGAGGGGGCCACCAGCTGCAGAGTGCGCATGCGCTCGCTCGTGCCGTGTGTGGCGCCGCCACCCACTGCGCTGATGCCAGGGGGTTCTGCAACGCCGAACACGAGCACGCTGTGCGTGCCCACGCCAGCATTCACCCGCCGCATGATAGAGGCCTGCACCTCCTCACCCCGCACCCCATGCAGCGCGTCCCCTTTCACCCTCAGCTCCACGATGCCATTGCCGCCACCACTGCCGCCTCCGCTGCTGCCGCTGCCGCTGCAAGTGTTGCTGCTGGTGCCGCCCGCCGCTGACAGTGGGGCGCCCCACAGCTGTGGAGACCTTGTGTCCTGTGAACTCAAGCCTGCGGCACCTCCAGCCGCACCATCCTGTACTCGAGCTCCTTCACCCTCCTGAGCAGGGACCACAGAGGGCAGCGCCCCCTGTACCAGGGGAGGGGCTTCCTGAAGAGGCAGGACCTCCAATCGCTCGTGCATCTGCCCCAACAGCTTCCGTACATCAGCAGCCACCTGCTCCGGTGCAGCACCCACCCCACCTGCCTCAGCGACCTCCACACCGCCGCCTGCAGCCCCGGGGGGCCTATTCATGGCCAGCTGCAGGAAGGCTGCCTCGAGGGAGGCCAGCACTGCTGGGTCACTGCCGATGAGGACGAGCTGCACTCGGGGGGGTGCATCCCACTGGCCCTCCTGCACACACTCCACGCGCTGCCGGCCGCTCAAGTGGAATGTGTACCGCGCCAGGCGCGCCTCACAGAACCACAGGATGCCCTTGGCGCGGTACAGGCCTGTGGGGTGTGAGTGTGCGAGAAATGAGTGTGGGAGGAGTGAGGGATGCCAGGGTCGTGAAAAGAGCGAGGTGGGGCAGCGGAACTCTTCATGAACATGATTGGGTGGCCAACAGCCTGGGGTGAGAGCTGCATGGGACCACAGTTGCATGGCTGTTGAGAAGGACCCGGGGGAGGTGGGAGGGTGGAAAGGAGGATGGGGGCACGGGTCCGAGCCTGACCGCACAAGCACGCCTGTGACAGTCCAGGAAAACAAGCGGGTGCAGCGGTGCAGCACACCTTGCGTCTTGACCAGCAAGGACACAAACGCCTGGAAGCCGGACATGCTGGCGGGTTGGTCCAAGGTGCAGGCTGTGGTATGGTAGCCCGCATGCAGCTGCGCATGCGCCTCAGATACAGCAAAGCCAGGTGGCCCACTGGGAGCGTGGCTGGCCTGGCTGTGGTGCTGACTTGGGTGGTCTTGCTGGTGCTCGAGCTGGCTGTGACTGTGGCTGTCATTGTGTGTATCATGATGGTGGTGGCTGTGACTGCTGCCCACATGGTCATGGCTGGCGTCAAGGCCGTGGCCGTAGCCACTACCACCATGTAAAAGCTTGCGGATGTGATTGCCGTGGTGGTGGTGAGCGCTGGCGCTTCCAGCCACCTGCTGCTCCTGCTGCGTCTCCTGCAGCTGCTGCTGGCTGTACTGCTGTTGCTCGTACTCCTGCCGGTCGTACTGCTGCTGTAGCATGGCCAGCCTGCGGCTCTCGAGCGGGCCCCCACCAGAGGCCCCCAGCCTCCCCCCAACCCGGAACCCAGGCTGGCCTGGCCCCTGGAGGCTTACACATGCCTCATGTGACAGAAAAGCCACTTCTCCCTGGATGCTGGGATTGGTGGCGCCCGCTGGCTGCTTGTCTGACTGCACGCTGTCCGTGGCAGGCGTACCGCCAGGCGGTACAATCGGCTCCACATCCAGGATTGCTGGCAGCGGCACGCGTCCAAAGCGCGCCCTGCCACATGGTCATATGCCACATGGGTTCAGTGATTCGGTCAGCATGCCAAGCGGGTGGGTGGCTGCACCTTTCTGCTGGTCCAGACAGTGCACCACGTGCATCTTGCAGAGGCCTAGCGTGCAGCACACACTGTGCAAGGGGTGCAGCGACGGGGCCAAAGCAGTAATCTATGTGCAACAAATACAAGCGAAGGGGCGCCACGCGCACCTGACCATACGTACGCCTGGCGCCAGGCGCTGCACCGCGTCTTCCACATCAGCAGCCGCCCCCAGCCCCGCGATGTCACACTTGTTCACCACGACCACATCCGCGCAGCGCACCTGGGGGATGGGAGGAGCAATTGATTGGTGTAGGAAGGTGGGGATGTAGCTGCTCACTCGGCTGCTCGGCCCGCATCCTCAACACCCGAGCCCCACTTGTTGCCCAGGCCATGGCAAATGTAAGGGCAGAGACTCATGATTGACGAAGGAAGCAGCCCGGACAGTGCTGCCCACATGGTGCAGCCCGAGTGGTACAGCCCGCATGGTGCTCAGCGGCTGCAATCAAGTTGGTGCCCACCTGTGCTTGCGCCACTGGTAGGTCCAGCGCGCTGCACCCCGCCTCCGCATCCACCACAGCAACCACACATTCCAGCCGGCAGCCGTGGGCTGCGAGGGCGCCCGCCAGCGGCTCAGCGTCGGCCACGCCTGACGTCTCCACCAGCTGTGTGAACGGGCCAAACAGGATGGCATGGTACAGCGTGGTCGTGTTAAATCATAAGACGGAGATGAACGAGCCAGCGGAGTGCAATTGTGGGCCGAGCAGCTGTACCCGCACATACAGAAACAACCTATCATGCATTAAGATCTTTAATGATCAGTGTGGCGGCCAAGGCGCGCATACCAGGTAGTCTAGCGGAGCCGACGTGCCGCGGTGGGCGGCAGCACGGATTGCAGCCAGAGCTTCAGTCAGGCCCCCCAGTGCCGTGCAGCACAGGCAGCCGCCCGAGAGATCGGCAGCAGGCAGACCCAGGGCGGCATTGGCTGACCGCGTGTTGACTAGCTGGCTGTCCACATCCACTGACCCCACTTCATTCACCAGCACGGCGATGCGCAGCGCGCCCCTGTGGCATGACAGCAGACATGACAGTGCAAAGGCATGTGCGGTTGGTTGCCAGCCGCAGGTAGCCTGCCGCAGTTGGCCGCAGCAGCCCCAGCAAAAACAGCATGGCGGCTCACAGAGGTACCCACATACGGAATTGTCTAGCGTGCAGCCCCGTGTAAGCTTCTCTGTGGATATGAATCATTTGATGGTGCCCACAGATGGCACAGAGCAGTGTGCCATGCCGTGCAGTGCATGTACTCAGCATGACCCAAACCCAAAACACTCAGCAAGACATCCCACAACGTAAATCCACCCCACTACGCGTGCGCCTGCTCTCCTGCATAGCTATCACCAGAAACTTACAGCCTATAGATTCTAGCAGGCCGCTGAACACAGGTATGAACAGTGATTTGCTGCGCGCATGCCCACCTGCTGCGCAGGATGTGGTCGATCAGCGTGGTCTTGCCCGCCCCAAGGAAGCCAGTGATGATGGCTGCAGGGAGGGCTGTGTCCTGGACCCTGCCAGATGACAGCAGCAGTGCCTCATGGCGGGCATACAGGTTGACCTGGTCCTCCAGCCGCGACCCCATCTTCTTCCGCTGTTCAAAGGGACACAGTACGCTTGGGCAAGAAGGCCTCTGTCAGACTGCGTGCCTGCGGCTTTGCTTCTTGTTCTAAGTCCTCACTTTGCCTGCTGCTTATGCCGCTCTTGATGTCACGTGCTTTGTCTGCCTCAGCACCTTTGTCATCTCGATCTGACGCAGAAGTACCACCGGATTGCCGGTCAAGCCTGCACTAGTGCGCCTGTAGCACACAGATAACGCGCGATGCGCCCGCAGACACATGAGGGTAAGGAATGGGGCCCCTGCGCATGGCATGTCATGGCAGTACGCAGGCAGGTGGCAGGAGCGGTGCTGCCAGCTTGGCATGCACAACATAAGCGGCCATGCACGACAGCCATGCTGTGGCTTCCGGCTACTGCCGGCCCTTCAAGTAACGTCCATATTGGCTCAGTTCAAATGATTTGGTGTTGTTGTGCCGTCTGTGCAGAAATGTTCCGCAATTGTGCGGGACGAGGAATATTAATGGGCTATCCCTAATTGAAAGGCCGACAGGATTCTCACCACTAGATTAATGCAGCAACCATGCGCGACTGATGGATGGCGATGGATGATCTGTGATGAGAGCCCTAGCAGCAGACGATGATCAGATCGGAGACTTGCTCGATATTAACGGACTCGCGTTGACACGGACATCAACAAAATGGCAAGCTCGTCAACAACTGCACATCTCACTTCCTCACTTCATCCATACATACAGACACACATCTCCAAAACTGGGCCTACACATCCAAAACTGGCCCATCCCGTCACATAGCTGCTCAACAGACAGTGTGTAGTAGCTAGGATCATGGCACTACCCACAAGCCTGTCCCAGCTGAGCATCATGCCAGCAAAAGTGTGTTTCCTGCGTGCCCTCTGTTCTGCAGCACCAGGCCGGACGCATGCGCAGGCGGACCCATAGCAGCCTGTGAATGCTACCAGCCATCACTCTTCTTGCATCACAATCTCTGTGGTCACTCAACCAGGTGTCACTCTACTTGGTGAGTGAGCGCATGAAGTACTGCAGAGAGTTAGCGGTGCGCTGCAGCTGTGACAGGAAGCCACCAGCACCGCCCTGCTGCTGCCCGCCCTCAGCCGTCGCCTGGTCGCCCTGCATGGCCTGCTGGATGATGTAATCCAGGTACTCACCTGCCAAAGGCACAGCGTTGCGGCAGAGACAGTGCTCACCAAGGCGATGCGAAGGCACGCGGGGAAAGAGGAAGAAGAAAGGGGGAGAAGGGAGCGGGGGTGGCCGCACTCTCAGGCAGATACGAACAGCAAGCACGAAACGCGTGCGCCCCTGATACCCGCCCTTCTCAATGCAACTCCATGGGTGTGAGCCAGACGCCAGAAAACCCCTTCACAGTCAACTGCCATACCTCCGCTCCACAACCCCTAGCAGACAGGCAGGCGGGAAGCCGTAGTGCCCAGTCGCGAGTGTGTGAAGCTGTGTGTGAAGCCTGATCGCCAAGCCAAGCTGGACACCCAAGCTGGAGAAACCTGTGGAGCACGCACCCTGCGGCCGTGATGCCTGCTCCGTGATGAGCTTGTAGCGGCCAGGCAGCTCTGGGTCCTCCAGGAACACCTGCGGTACAGCCCCCACCCAGTCAATCAGCAGACAGCCGGTCAGTCCCAGTCAGTCTCGGTCAGTCAGGCTGGCCGTCACATGCCACAGGGGGTTGCCAGGCGTGTATCCGGCCCTACCCAAGGGCTACAAGTGTTGCCTATGGCCAAGGCCTCCTGGACCTGTGCCAAGTCCCTGTCAGGCCTGGCAGAATTCCCTGCTGAGTCACGGAGGACAAAGGCCTCCAGCTTTGCTGCCACCTCCGTCCCATCAATGTTGTTGCCCAAATGCCGATGTTGCCCATCTCAACAAATGAGTGTTGGGGCAGAGCAGTACGGAAACAAAGCGGTACGCCAGCTGTATAACCACCTGCACCGCACCTTCCACAGGCTGGGGTAGCGGCGGTACACCGAGCCCACATCACCAATGGGGCGCAGTGAGTAGGTGATGGAAAAGTTCTTGAGGAAGCTGTCACGCAGGCGGCGCGCGTTCAGGCCCAGACCCACGTCTCCGCTGCGGAGACAGGTAGGGTCAGGTGGGCGGGCTGGAGATGATCAACTCGAGCACTGATTGAAGAGAGGGCAGGCGCATGCGAGGGGCAGGTGGGGGCGGGTGAGTCGGCTGGTTCCCAAGGATACAGAACACACTATGGACATTTGGTATGGCATGGCTGCAGAGGTGCATTTGACAGAGGAGAGTGTGTGCGTGTGGGAGGGGGGTTGAAGGGCGCGAGAAGGCGGGGCGGGGTTCAGCTGTGCGGGTGCCGTGAGGCTCAGGAAGCATGCATTCGGCGGTAGCGGCAATGATAGCAAATGGGGAGCAAAGCACGCAGCATCCGCAGTTAGAGCAGGTCCAGACCTTGTGCTCAATACTGTAATTTGTCATCACCGCACCTGCTCATGCGCTGGTTGAAGAGCACAACGGGGCGGTCTGCAACGCCCGCCTGCTCATCCTGGTCACCCACCTGTGCGTGTGATCGCCAGGCAGTCAGGCGGTGTGTGTACAGCTGACGGTCAGTGGCTGCGCGTTGCAACACAAAGTACAGCAACCATACATACAGCTGTACTGCATATGCCGCACGGGACCAAACCAGGTTTTGGCTGCAATTAGCGGGTGGCTCGAACGGGATTTCAATCCTTTCCGCAGCAGCAGCGCTTCTGACTCGGGGCATCGCACCTGGCGCATGACCTTGATGCAGTCATCAGCGCCCGGGGGGTCGGGGCACGCGATGACAACCAGCTGGTCGGTTGTCTTGATCGGCCGGCGGTCATTGAGCGATGTGAGGCGGAAGGCCGACAGGTCAGCGCTCCACTGGTGAGACAGCATGGCCGCCACACCCGCGTCGGGGTACACCTGTACGGTACAGGGCAGTACAGCAGCGGTACAGTAACGATACAACAACAGTAAGTGAGCAGGCAGTACGGTGCAGTGCGTGCTGGTTTACTTTAGTTTGCGCCACACACGCCACGCAGAGGCACGCAGCTTGGCACGCTGTGACATGACGACTCGACCCCAGCCCTGTCCGCCACCCTCTTGGATCCCCTGCAGCCCTCCAGTCAGCCGAGCAGCAACCCGATGAACACGGCACCCAAGTATCATGCGTGCTAACAAGCACAGGCGGCCCGCTCGTCGCGCCGCAGATGCCAGTCTGTTGTGCTTTATCCACAGCACCGCGCGCATTATACAAGAGTTAAATCCTTAAAGTCAGAGTTCAAACATGATCAAAGTATGAAAGCAATTCACACAGCCCGCCGCACCGCGTTAACCACTGGCTCCCCATCCTCAGTGCGCGTCTCCGCCAGCTTCACGCCAGCAGCCAGCTCGTCCACGAAGCGGCGTGTGATGCGCCAGAACCGGTCCTGCGAGCAGTTGGCAGTTGACAGTTGGCGGTTGGCAGTTAGCAGGAGCACCGTGAATGCGCCAGAACCGGTCCTGTGAGCAGTTAGCATGAGCACCAGCAGGCGGGATGCGGGTGTGATTGGATAGGAACCTGGGCAGAGTCAGATCAGGGCCACCTGTTGGGCCAGCTGACACCTGTTGTGCTGGTGCTGTGGTGCGTGCACAGGCAGGTGCATGCATGGGACATCCAGGCCGCGTCCCCATTGGCCTTGCACAGCTGTACAGAGCGCAGCAGCCCAGGGTGCAGCTGGATGCACATGCGCGCACCTGGTCGCCGCGGTTGGGGAAGATGGGGCCAGAGATGGGGTCCCAGAACTCAGGCAGCAGGATCTCAACCTGCAGTCCAGCCGCCACCACATGCACCAGTCATGACGCAGCTGGGGAACATCTGGGCCCTCGGGCCCGCGCCCTTCATCTCCTAAGCACACTGTATGCTCGGTACCCAGCTGGATGGCGCACCAGGCTTTTGTCTCGGCTGGACGGAGAGATCCGAGCCCAATGCACGCCGAAGCAAATTCTGGCCAGCCCGACATGTTTATACCTTGCATTGCATATGAGCATAGTATATGAGCATAGCATATGAGCCTTGCATATGAGGTAATGCGTGCACACCCCACCTGGCAGCGTGCATTGCCACGGTTGATGGCCTCTGCTGTGGCGGCTGCAGCCTGTGAGATGGCATCTGCAAGGTCCTCAGGCAGCACCTGGTCACAGTAAGAACAGGTGAGAAGAGGTGAATCATCACAGAACTGTTGAGCTTCCTGGGGTGCCTCGACTGGTGCACAGTAGTGTAACTATGCCTAGTCGCCGTGGTGCATGAATGAGACACTCAGATGTGAGAGGCATGGCAGGCTGGCTCATGGGATGAGAGGGACATGGTGCAGGGCCTCAAGGATGTGTATGGCATCATGGTGCTGCTGATGACATGCAGTTCGTACAGCTGAAACAAAGCACCGTTGGCCGTCCATCGGCATAACATTGCCACACTGGCACAGCACAGCCCCGTCAGGTGACGAGTTAAATACTCAGAGAGAGCTGAGCGTGTGCGTGATGCATGGAACTAATGGTGCTGTGTAAGATGCAGTGCACCCCGCCACGCTCGTACACACCAGTGCAACGCACGGCCCTCAGCCCATGCACCCCCATGCTCCATGCACAGATCCATGCTCAACAAACAACCCCATCTCAACCACCCACATCGTCGTCACGAGGGCTCAGCTCCAGCCGCTCTCCGTCCTCACGCTGCGCATCCACGTCGAATTGAGAGGAGTTGTCCTGGTTTGTTGCAAAGCATACAGTCTGTGCAGTCCTGGCTGAACCAAACAAAGGGCGTGCAGCGGAGCGTGCACGGTACGTCACAGGGATAGCGCTGACAACGGAACGAGTCCGGGCATGAGTGTGCACAGCACGCTGTTGCCCCGCAGTAGGGCAAGCTACTGAGCCGTGCATATTGATAACTTTCCTATGCTGTGGAAGGCCATCCGGCACCTTTATGCGGATCCACAACACAATGTCACAGCAACAGAATGTGAGGAAAAGAGTTGCTTGCGTTCTGCCCGTCCTGCACAGCTGATATTGTTTGAAACTGTTATACCTCTTGATCCTCTATGTTCCCTTGGGCTCGTGGGGCAAGTGCCTGCTGCTTCAGCTAATGGGCCTGCAGAGGGCTGCAGAATTTGCAGCATGAGCAGCACCCATCATCATGATCAGCAACAGGAGCTGCCAGGCGTGCCAGACCAGCAGCTTCTGGACCTGCCGGACCATGTCATCATCACCATCCTGGGGCAGCTGGGTGATGTTGCGTCGCTATGTGCGGCGGGCAGGACCTGCAAGCAGCTCTGGAAGTTGGCAGGTGTGTGAATGTGTGGGTGGGGAAACAGCGGCGCGCACTGCAAGCAGACGCCGCATGCACATACCAAACGTGCGTCATTGGGATTGCGTGTTGTACTGCTGTAGATGAACGTACCCCACAACCCATGCGCACTCAGAGCACCATCACATGAAGGCTCGGCAAGGGTCTCACAACATGGTTGCGTTACATGCAGGCTCGCCGCAGCTGTGGCCACATGCCCGGGCTGGGGGCCCAGTAGAATGTGCAGTACGCGCCTGTGTGTCGCGCACGCTGCGGCTGCCGCGGCAGGTGCTGACGTTGCAACTGGAACCCAAGCGGTCGCGCAAGTTCCCCGTCACGGTAAGAGGTGGTCTTTTGAGGCTGGTGGCAGTCAGGAGCTCGTGACGCTTGTCACCCCCACTGGGCCGCTGGTTACACCTCCCCTCAAACATCTGCTGCCATCCCACCCCAGTGCTGCCGCTGCAACACACAGCACGGCTGCCACTTGCGTGCTGGCATAACTGGCAGGTGCCACTTTTCAACCTGCGTGGTGTGCTGGGCAGCCCTGACGTGGAGGAGCTGGCATCTCAGCTGTCAAGCGCGATGCAGGCCCGCATCGCCCGCCTGCCGCAGCACCGCACCCATGTATGGCTCCCCACACCCGGCACCTCAGCCCCTGGCCTCCAGCTGCTGCCAGCACGGCACCGAGAGGCCGTGATGCAGCCGCCTGCGTGGCCGCTCCCGCCCTTGTCACTCCTGGCAACGTGCCGACCCGACCGTGGGACGGTTCGGCTGCAGCTGCGGCCAGCGGCTGTGCTGCCGCTGTCTTACGCACACGTGGCCGCGCTGGCGTGGCCCCCCATGGGTGTGGATTCCGTCCATACAGTGCAAGATCTTGCGCACGTTCACTCAAGAGACCCAGCAGCTTGGCTGCCCCAGCATGGGGCCTCCTGGTGCCCAGGAGTGGGTGTGGTGGGGGATGCTGTTTTGAGTCCAGCAGGCGCTGATCCAAGTCCAGTTGATGTACATGTCATGGGTGAAGAGCTGCAGGCACCCAGCCAGCCGGCCAGCAATGGAGAGGCCACAGGCAGTACCACACGTGAGCCACATGAGGGCATGGAAGGTACAGGGTTGGTTACCGCAGGCTCTGAGGCGGTGCTTGTAACAGCCACCCAAGCAGGGGCGGCGTCACTCGATAACAGTGCGCGTGCGCAGTGGTGCGCGCTGCAGCGACGCTGCTTTGCCGTGTGCAGCAGCCGGCTGGCTGCATGCCGCCCCCTCATCACAGCACCAGCATCTGCAGCTGGCCCACCCCTTCTGGGAGATGGTGTCGCCTCTGGGTCGACAGCTACAGGCAGCTCGACGCATGGGCCGTTCGTCTACCCGCCACACCCCATGCCGCCCGCATCATACACCAGCTCGTCCACCCGCCCACCCGCATCCTCCCCCCTGCCTGCGGACGGCCGCCCAACGCCATCACTGCAAGCCGTGAGGTGAGTCGTGCTACATGGAAGAGGGCACATGCCGCCATGGCCACCGCCCACTGCCATGAGTATGTAACTATGTACCTATCGACATGTGGGCGCACATCTGTGTGGCAGCTCATGAGCACATAGTAATCAAGCTCAGGGCCCATGCTTCCAGTAGTATGTGCTTGAGTTCTTCACGCAGCTGGGCTCCCCAAAGCCACTCACGATATTCTTCATGTAAACAGTAGCGTAGCCGCAATGCAGCATTGATGCGACCTTTCCACGGCCACTAAATCGGACCCTGTGTTGAGCTGCAGGGAGGAGGTGAGGCAGCTGCTGGGTGCTGTGGGTGTGCCGCCCTCTGAGGCAGCCTTGCTGCAGGGCGCAGCGCTACGGTTGGTGGCGCTGTGTGCACCCGCGTCGCCGTATGCTGACCGCCAAGTGAGTGATGGTGTCTGTGACAGTGGGTCCTGTGGTCACGGAGCCGAGTGAGTGAGTCAGCGAGTGACTGACGGGCTGACTTTCTGTTTGCTGTCTTTCTGTTTGCTGTCTTTCTGTTTGCTGTCTTGCTGCTGTTTTGCTTAGGGGGTAAGGAGCTACAAGCGCCCAGGCCGCTCTCAGTGGCCTTGTGACGCAGGGTATGTGCATACTGTAGCTTCCTGCTGTGACACAGTTAGGTGGGGCGCGGTGACAAGAGGATCGGGGCAGCAGGCTATCAGTATGAGCCATGGGGGAATATGGGGATAGGAAGCCTGCTGTGGCTGCTGCACCGCCTGCAGGAGTGGTCGCGCGTGGTCGCGGACAGTGCGCGCACCGTGTGGGCTGTGTGGGCGCTGCACACGTTCTGCGCCGCCGTACAGCACGCGCTGGATGAGCTGTCACCATCGCTGTCCCTTGCAGCAGCCTCTGGCCCCGTGCCGCCTTCCACCACACAGCTGGCCGCACCGCAAGCTGCAGCATCTGAGTCACACCTGGGAGGATCACTTCCGGGCCATGGCAGCGCCAACAGCAGTGGCGGCGCTGGTGGCAGCCATCCTTTCTGGAATGCGCCTGTCTCCATACCGCTCCTCGCTGCCCTGTCCACCGCAGCCGTCGAAGATGATGCAGTGGCCGTGCTGACTGCGTTGGAGCCCTTTCCCCAAGCGCTGCTGGACGCTGCTCCCCCACCAGCCTCAGCCAGGCCTGCGGCAAGGCCCACGGTAACTGCAGTGGGTGCGTCACTGCACCAGCTGATGTACGGCCTGTCACAGCTGGACCTGTCACAGCTGGGCGGCGTGCGCGGCGGCATGGCGCAGGTTAGCGACACGGCAGGGTGCCTGTCGGACGGGCCAGCTACTGGCAGCTCTGTCCCTGCAGATGCAGTGAAGCTGCCGCTGGCTGCATCACAGCCGCCTTCTGCCGCTCCCCCTGCGCACTATCTGGTGTCACAGCTGAAGGCGGTAGCAGACGCGGCGCGCGCGTACATGCGCGCACCTGTCACTGCTGACGTCGGCCCACTGGCAGCACTCGCAGGGGCTGCATGTGCAGCCTCTCATACAGTTGAGCATGGGTTGGGTTTGACTGGACCACCAACTTTGACCAGCACTGGACCTGAGACTGAAGGGGGGACGGATGGCGGAAATGGGCCCGCCCACAACCACGAAAGCTATGCGCCACCACCCAGCCCAGCACAACCAGCAGGGGCATCACCAGCAGCCACAGCCCAGGGCCCCTTCAGTCCAGCCCAGCAGCTGGCAGCAGCGTACCGCCGGGTTGTGCTCCCCCAAGCAGTACAGGCAGTACAAGCGGCCGTGGCTGGCGCTGGCGCCGTGGGCAGCGTGGCTGGCTGGGTGCATGCACAGAGGCTGGGGGAGGTGGATCCTAGTTCTGTGGGAGGTGCAAGTGGTGCTGAGCGGGCAGTATTGCATTGCTGTATGCTCGCCAGCTGCCTGCACATGTGCAGCTGGTACTGGTGGGTGCTGGGGCTGGGTGGCTGATAAGCTTCTAGCTGCACCTTGGTACACCGTCCTGTTAAGACTACATAATTCTCAAACTTGTTCTGATCGCCGATGGACATGGACGGCATGAGCCACCTGCAGTGCTGCCAAGCATGTGTCACTGCAGGACCCATGGCATACAGCAGTGCAGTGCCCACCTCAACTGCCAGATCTGACAGGTCCACGTCAGCCGCTGCTGTGCTGGCGGCACCTTCCATGTAGCTCTCCCGCCCATGCCACCACTCCCATCTCGTCGCAAGCAGCTGCGAGTGTGCGGCGACCACCCTGCCGCCCCCCAGCCGGATGCGCACGTCTGCACCGTCCCCGCTGGCCAGCCGCGTTGCCAGGTCCTGTGTCACCTCGCCCGCGGCACCCGCCACCTCCCAGGGAGCACCAGGGTCTGGTGCAGGCACTACTGGTGCGGGCAGTGAGGGTGGTGTCGGCAGTCCAAGGGAGGCGGAAGGCACGTCGAGTGACGCAGCCACATGGCAGATGCAGTGTTGCACAGCTCCGGTGAAATGCCGTGCCGGTTGTCACGCAGCCATAACACCCTGCGTAGCCCCACTGCTGCCAGCTGAATGCCATTGAGCGTGGCTTATGTACCGGAGCTTTCATCACACAGCCTTGCCGCAGCACCGGTCCCACCAGCCAGAGTGCAGGGTGGTGTCCCACAGCAGAACCACATGACAGCCCTCATCGTCATAGTTGGCTGCACCAGCCTCTCTGCTCCTGACTGTGTACACCAGCAGTCCATCGCCAGTGCAGTCCACCAGCGGCAGGGTGTGCCGGCCGCTGCGGCTGGGAGTGGCTGCGTTTTCAACTTGTCATAAATTGACAGCTCACGGCGCTCCCCTGTGCCCAGGTGCACCACACGCACTCTGCGGTCGTTGTACCAACGCTGGATGTACAGGGTATCACCTGCAGGGTCGGCCGGGGTTGGAATCAGCATGTCAGCCAGCCTGATCCAGGGATCCAGGCTCTCATAGATTTCATCAGGGCTTGAGCTGTTTACGTAGCGCAGCGATCCATTCGGATTGCGTACAAAATAAACGCAATGTTTGAAGGACAAGTATACCCTTCCGTGTTTACGCTTATGGTGCTGCAATCTGTGTCGTCCATGAGGAATGCAGGTAGCGATTCATCATCTTACGATTGAGCTTCTTTAGTATAATACAGGTATATAATACAAGTATAATACATGATGTCATTTATATCGTGGCTATTATTGATATGATCATCATAAGCAGTGAACATTACTGACCTGTAGTGACTATGCACAGTAGAAAACCCTAGATCAATTGAACGCATGTGCAAGTCATATGGCAGTGGGCTGAGAAGTAACTCGAACTAACTTGAACAAGGAGCACTGACTGGCCTGCAAGCTTTACACACAGTGGCGATGGATGCTGATTATGAAATGGATGGTGTTTGGTGTCTAGCGCCAGGTCCCTTGCTGCAGGTGTGGCAGCACGGTGCTTGCGAAGTCTACAATCCAAAAGCCCTGAACTGTATCGCAGATGGATGAGCGGTGCTTACACGTCCAGCCCTGGCATCATGTGCACGCGATGTAGTCTTGGGCAGATACTTCAGCCGCATGCACTGTATGGATGGTGGAGGGCTTATTAGTGTGCTTCGTTGCATGGCCCCTGTATTACAGCCCCTGCACCTCTAACCGTGTTTGCCCATGGTGCACTCTTATGAAAACTGTACTGCATCCTCACCTGCCAGGGCCTGCCGGCCTACCTGCCAGCGCGTGACTTGCTGGCAGCACGGCTGGCATGCCGGGCTTGGCGCGCGCAGCTGGGCAGCGTGCAAAGCCTCAACTTGGTCCTGCCCCTGCTGCGTCACTCATGTGATAAGCTGCGCACCAGCCAGACCGCAGGCAGCTCAGAGAGCCCCTGCACCACAACAGATCCAGCCGCGTGGGAGCCCACTGCAGACTGTACAGGCAATCGTACTGCAGCTGTGAAGCTGTACAGGCCAGCGGCAGGCGAGGCGCCGCCATATGCCGCGCTCTGCAGTACAACAGCCGCCATCCACCTGGATGAGGTGCGCTGGGAGCTGGTGGAGGAGGGCGCTACAGCCGGTGCTACAGCCGGCGCTACAGCCGGTGCTGCAGCCGCTACAGCCGGCGCTACAGCCGGCGTCACAGCCGGTGCTGCAGCCGGTGCTACAGCCGGTGTCAAGGCTGGCGCTGTGGCTGGCGTCACAGCCGGTGCTGCAGCCAATGCCAATAATGGTGCCACGACGACAGCCACCCCGCCGCAGGCAGCTGAGCCTGGGGGCTGTCCCATTGCTCAACAGCTGGCGCAGCTGGCGGACGCATGCCCCCAGCTGACAGGGCTCAAGCTCAGCGCGCGCACTGCAGTACACAAGCAGTACAGCCAGGACATAGATGCGGTTTCAGGCAGGGCGCACACGCTGTGGGTGAGACAGGTGGTGGACGGGCTGGGCAAGCTAGCTGGTCGCCTGCAGCGGCTGTCCCTGGATGTCAAGGGCTCACAGCCTGCGGCCTGTAACCCAACAGCCAAGCTGTGTGACACGCTTCATCTCATGGTGGGTGCGCATGCCTGAGGCCTTTGCTACAGCAGCAGCAAGAGGGTTCCCAAGACAGTGTCATAGCCGGTTAGGCGTATCATTGAACTGATCAAGAAATGGAAGGGTGCGCTGGGGCATGAACCCAGACTCTGGATCGAAAGAGTTCTGCTTACTGAGCAGCACACCGAGTTCGAAGTTGCCTGATGTCGGTTAGACTACAGTGACTAGTGACCATGGGTTCGACAGGCATGCCAGAAGTCACATCATGTCCGACAGGACATGACTGGCATGCACCAAGGAATGCGAATGTAAGAGTCAGATCACTGCACAACTGCAGGTCAGACGATATTTATAAGACATGCTTGTATTCCACGCACATGGCATGCGGCAGCCAAGCTGCATGCAAGCATGTCACAATCTAAATCCTTGCAGCATGCACGTCTGCACTGCTACAGACAGCTGCATTTCATGTGCCATGGGGCTCTTAGCACGCATTCCAAGCCACAGTTTCAGCATTGAGCTCCTTTGCGCTGGTGCTGGCATGGCACGCGGGCGCTGCATCTGTTCCCCACCTGAATACATCAAGCACTACCGTACATGTCGCTATGTATCACTAAGGATCATGGCAGTGCATGGTGGCACATGAACACTACCTGGATCCTCACCATCTGTGCACATACTCTGATACTTGCAGCCCATGCTTGAGGAGCTGTCATTGTCCTGTAAGCGGCTGGAGGTGCAGGATGTGCTGGCCGTGTCGCAGCTGTCACAGCTGCGACGGTTGTCCCTGCGCGACATGTCGGGCACCTGGGTGGCTGAGTTGATGCAGTACCAGGGGCGTCCGCCTGTGCCCGTCACAGCGGAGGCAGTCTCACAGTTGTCACAGTTGTCACAGCCGTCACAGGTGTCACAGCCAGCTGCCCACCCATCTGAGGCCCTCACACGGCTCACTCATCTCAGCCTCGAGACTCCAGGGCTGAAGGACGGCCTGCCATGGGCCTGCACAGCCCCTCGACTAAAACAGCTCGAGCTGGCTGGATACATCAAGCCCAGCCCTGCTCCGACCTCCGGCCAAAGTGTGGCCAGCTGGGGCGTCCGTGACCTGTCACACCTGGAGGACCTGCGGGTGCTGGCAGTACAGATGCAGGTGGGCCGTGTACTGCTGCATGCCGCCACCTGCCTGTCCCTTCTGTTTCCACTGAACAGTTTGAACTCCTAAGCCAGACGAGAGCCACGCGTTGCACACTTGCATCCGGACACCCTGTGGAACCTTCAAGGTTCAGGGTCTTTGCTCATCGCATTCAGGCCGGAACCAATGGAGCCAAGACCCTGACCCATGCACCTTGAGCAAACCTTTACAACCGTTTTGCGACCAGCATTACTCACAGAACGTGCAATTCCCACACATGTTCTTCGAACCCATGAGCCGCTGACACCTGGCCCCTACATTGTGCAGGACCCATCTGTGCAGGACTGGAGGGCGCTGGTGCAGCTTGCACCTCAGCTCACCGAGCTGCGTATTAATGGCTGGAAGACAGGCAGCCTGAGTCATGTTGGCAGCCTGGTGCCTTTAGAGCTGGGTGTTGAGGGCTGGTCTTACACAGGCGGAAACAGCAGCCTATTTGGCGCAGAAGGTGATGAAGGCTCCAAGCCTGGTGCTGGTCCACAGGCCGGTGACAGCACAAGGGGCGGTGCACTGCAGAGCACTGCAGAGGTGCTGCAGGCGGCTGTTCCAGCCACACGTGAGGCTGCTGCTGCACTGGACGGCACAGGCAGTGCGCATACAAGTGCTCCTAGTGCGGCGGCGCCTGCAGGCCCAGACCCGCTGCAGTTGCCGGCTGCTGAGATAGTGCAGGCCACGCTGCGCAGCCCACGACAGCTGGGGCTGCTGCTTGCGGGCGTCTGCTGCGGGGCGCCCCGCGTCAGCAAGCTGCATGTAGCGTTCCTGGACCAGCTGTTGGCGGAGGAGGGGGAGTGGATCGTGGAGCAGGACGGTTTGGACGAGGAGGCGGGAGCAGGAGGAAAAGAGGGGGAGGAGGGTCACGGGAAGGAGGGCGGAGCACAGGGCGGCACATCGGTCCTGGCCCCGCCTTCGCCCCTGCCCCGCTTATCGCACACGGTGGCGGCTTGGGAGCCGCTGCTGCTGTGCGCCCGCATGCGCGAGCTGAACGTGCGGCAGGCGTACACGCTGCCGCTCACAGACGCTGTACTGCAGCACGTGGGCTCGCGGCTGCCGCGGCTGGAGGTCCTGCAGTACAACGGGCACGTGGTGCGTACCGCCTCCCTGTACATCTTGCATGGCTGCTGTGATGCGGTGTGAGAAATAGAAGAAGTGCAGCGTGCATGATGCCTCTCTGGACGTGGCACAACCCAACATGGTGTATCGTGCCTGCTGTGAGACAGCCTTGTTGGACTGTTGCCTGATCTGGACCAGCCGTGTGGTGATGCATGCCGTGTGCCTCTTTACTCCGTAGGCCAACATTGGGACGGCTGGCTGGGCCGCGCTGCGCAGCATGCCACGCCTGGTAGTGCTCGCACTCGGCTCCGTGACGGGGCCCCGGCTGCACCTCCCTCTGCACCAGCTCCCACGCCAGCTGCAGTGCCTGTCGCTGCTCAACGCTGACATCAGCCTCCCGGTTCCGGAGCCGGCTGCCGCACACGCAGGCGCATGCGTGAGCGCGGGCGTGGGTGCAGCAGCTCCTTCAGGGACCACTGCAGTATCAGGGATGCCCGAATGCACAGGTCTACACAGGGCCAGACCAGCAGTAGGATCAGCCCCGGCATGTGCCCCTGCAGCCTCGGCAGACTCGACGCTGCTGCCCCCGGGCCTGCGGCAGCTCACCCTGCGCTTCAGCCACCTGCAGCACGCGCAGGACGCGCACGCCCTCCTGGGCATCATTTCGACCGCCACGTCCCTCGTCACGCTTGAGCTCTCCATGTTTGCTGACGGGCTGCTCCTGCCCCGCAGCGCAGCTGGCGGCGGCCAGGCCAGTGACGCAAGCTCGACTACGGCTGCGGCGGGTACTCTTACTGGGGCCGCTGATGCAGGCGCCGCTGGTGCCGCGGGCTTGTCGCCCTGTGCCTGTGCGTGGCGGCAGCTGCGGTCGTTGCGTGGGCTGGAGAAACTGCAGCTGTCGCTGCCTGCCGATGTGGCTGCGCTCACCCCCGGTGACTACCGGGACATGCTACATGAGGTGTGCCGGGGCCTCCCCCGCCTCCGACACCTCACGCTGCAAGCCATCAGTGGGGACCTGGAGGTCAGCCGTGCAGATGCCCAGCTGCTGTGCAGCTGCCTCACAGGCCTGTCTGTGCTAGAGCTGGGGGTGATCAAGCAGCGGCCAGGGGGCAGGACCCTGATGAAGGCCAACAGCCGGAAAGCACGAGTCTCTGATGACCCAGCTGGACCGTCCAGCTCCCAGGCTGGACCATCCAGCTCCCGGGTTGGACCGTTCAGCTCCCGGGCTGCAGCAGCACAGCAGCAGGCGGCGCAGGCCGCATGGGAGGTGGAGCCAATGGATTGCCATGAGCTCGCGCGCACACTGGCGGTTGGGCTACCGCACTGCAGGTCCGCCTGCAGCTGGTGTTGCATGTGGCTTGACTGTGCCTGGCTGTACCCTCACACTAATGTGCCGTAACTGGCAGCCCCTTCCTCGCACCTGCGCGGCCGTGTGGCGGTGTGGTGCTGCATGTGCACGTCCTTCTGCACATGCGCACGATCTGCATGTCTGGTATGACATCCAGCAGCCCCTGCACTGCACCCGCCCTCAAGTGCCAACTATTTGTGAGCTTCCTCACTTTCTTCATTCGATCTACAATGCACCTCCACCCTTCTCGGGCACGCACAGACAACCCACGTGCCCAACCCCCGCGCGCATGGGCACGTCCTTGCCCGCAGGTTCGTTGTCACGGTCAATGACTATGAGATGATGATGCAGGACGTTGTATCACGGCTCGTTGCGGCCGGGCTGCTGATGGATGGGGAGGACGGGGTGGGTGCACTGGGCGGATGGAACACGGCCACGGCCGACCTTGAAGGGGAGGTGTCTGGGGGGCCCGGGGCCGGGGCGGTGACTGCAGGCCCCAGCACAGCAGCTGGGGCCGGTGGCGGTGCAGCTGGTGCGGCCGTGAATCATGCGGTGGGTATGGGTGCAGGGCTTGGTGGTGGGGAGGATGGAGCCGATGGCGGGGCGGAGGGAGGGGCAGGGGGTGATGATAATGATGAGGATGATGCTGTGCTAGCTGAGCTGATGGCTGATGCAGGGCTGGCTGAAGAGCTGGCTGCTTTGGAGATGGAGGTGCTGATGGCCGGTGGCAACAATAACAATTAGCGCCCCATTGCATGAGGCATGTGCTCCGTGTATGTGCTGCTCGAGCTGTATGCCGGGACTCTTGGTGTGTTATGCTAAGTCTCACCGGTGTCACGTCCAATGTGTACGTCCTCCTGCTGGACTCGTCAGGTGGAGGCTGGTGGGTGGTGGGTTAAATGCTCATGTTACAAATCAGTCCCAGGCAATCATTCCTCTCACAAGTTCTTGGTGCATCAGAGAACAGTCCCTCAATTGCGTCCTCGAGTCGATGCTGGGCTGCGCGCCGGCGCATGAAACAGGCTGGCACTGCCAGCAGGCGGAGGCATGCACACACCCCAGTCCACAGCCCGGCAGCACCTGAGGCCAGTGCATACGTCCAAGGCCAGAGCTGCCGGCAAAAGAATGAATAAGGGAGAAAAACAAGTGCACCATCACATCGCTGGTGGTTGGTCACATGCCCGTCCACAGCAAAACATCACACCACCAAGCAGACCCAGCCACTCCACAGGCACAATCATGCCAGACCTAGGTGCAGGGCTGAGAGATGCTGTTTTGCTCGCGTTCTAGAGCGACAAACAGCTGTCCTGCCCTCTCCTTCCCAACCCCCTTCTGCTCCCTGGCCCCCACCGCAGTTTGCCCTCCTGACACGCCTCGCGCTTGCAAAGCACCCAGCCTAAACAGGGCCCAATGCCTGCGCGCTGTGCGATGGCTGCCTCACATGCTGCCGAGCACGCCCGCGGCCCACGCAACCACCTCACCCCACGCTGTAACGTGCACCGAGCCATGCGGTGGGACCTCCCCCTCACGCGCTGTTGAGCACATCCTTGATTGCAATGACATCCGGATGGTCTGGCCCCAGCGCACGCTCCTGGATCGCGAGCGCCCGCTCCAGCAGCGGACGCCCCACCCCATCCCTGCCCCCCTCCAGGTGCAGCACCGCGAGGTCCGTCAGCGTGTGCGCCACCTCGGGGTGGTCTGGACCGTAGTGCTTTTCGTAGATCGCTAGCGCGCGCTCGTACAGCGGCTGCGCGCGCGCCGCGTTGCCCTTTTGGTTGTACAGGATGGCGAGGTTGGAGCAGGACTCGGCCACGTCAGGGTGGTGCGGGCCCAGCGTCTTCTCCCGCTGCTTCAGCTCCTCCTCAAACGGCCGCGGGTCATCGGGCGCTGCGGGTGGTGGGGGCGGAGGTGCTGCAGCGGCACCGCCTTTGCTGCTCGGCTTCGCGGTGGCCTTGCTGGCGGCTGGCTTGGCTGATGCGGCTGCACGTTGTGGGGCGCGGGCGGGCGGCGGCGCGGCAGCTGCGGGCACGGCCGCTGGCATCGCATCCCCTCCCAGCACTGCATCCAGCTGCTCCTTGATCTTGGGGTTGAGGTCCTTGGGCATGCACTTCCTACAAGGGCAGGGTTGGGGGTAGCAGCAGGCCATGAAGGGGTCAGGCGTGGATGGAGGTTTCATGGATTGTGGGTATTCAGGTCGTGGGGTCGAATGGGTTCTGGGAAAAAGGATGAGAACGGGGTGTGGGTGTGCAGGGTGGGTTGGGGTGGAGGCCGGGCATAGGCGGTGGGCGTAAGAAGACAGGCTTGTCAGCATGGGTTGAAGTGAAAGGCAGGCTTGCCAGCATGGGTTCCCAGCGCACAGGCACACATCATGCACATGGCGCCCAGCCATTGGCCCCCTCCCCCTGAGCTGCCTTCCCCGTCTCCCCTGAGATGCAGGGTTCAGGATTTTAATGGTTCTGGATTGTTGGAAGACAGGTTTGATGCGCAGGCACGTCATGTGCACGATGCCATGGACGAAGTGGCCCCCTTCCCCTTCCCCTGAGCTAACCTTTCCCACCTCCCCGCACCTGATCGCGGGCCCCACGAGGTCGTGCACCTCCTTGGTCACCTTGATCGCCATCGCGCGCACATCCGCATTGGTGCTGTTGTACGCCTTGCCCACGTACTCCATCAACTCCCCCAGATCAAAGCCCTCGCCACCCTTGGCCATCCCAATCAGCGGCACCAGCTCCTGCAGAAGGGACAGGACCCCAAGCACAGGCCGCCACGCGTTCTGGTTCTTGACGGGCTTCAGAAACACATGGGTGGCGCCCCGCAGGCCTCCATCCTGCAGCCCCGCGAAAAACATGATGGACTCCTTGGACGCGTCGCGGATGCGCGCGTTGGTGTCGCCCAGCTTCTCAATCAGCAGGGGGAGGAACGACTCGCATGCGCCCTGCAGGGGAAAAGGGAAGAGAGCAGCCCACACATGTCAACAGCCGCGCGCCCGCGTCGGTTGCAGCATTCAGCATGTGCGTGCGTGGGTTGACAGCTTGTTCAGCCAGTATGCGTGGTTCCATGTGGTGCGAGCTGCACGCGTTTTCAAGCCTTCACGTTCATGTACCGGGCACATGTAGCCGCATCAAGCGTTAAAACCCACAGACTACACGCGCGGCGTGCAGGCCGTGCAACTGCACACCACCCCCCGCCCCCCGGGGAAAACCATACACGTACCCCCGGCCTGTACAAGCGCGTGCATTGTCCACACACACCCTGCCCCTTGCGCACCTGGATATCGCGGGCGCCCGCACTCGCGGCGAATGCGTCGACGAGTGCAGACAAGGCGGTGAGCGACGTGAGGTACACGTTGGCCACCTTGTCCTTCATCGCGCGGCGCACGGTGGACACGAGCGTGCGGAACGCGCCCGGCTTGCCGGCCAGCTCCCCACTCCGCATCTGCACGGCAACCACAGGTGTATCACCTCCTTCTGTCTCTTTTCTTCTCTGTTTCTGTGCTTTGAAACCCTTTAAAACCTGTTTCTGTGTTTTAAAACCCTTTCAAATTCTCTGAGGCAAGGACCAAGTGTGCACGGCTGGCAAATGATCAGGGCCCAGACACGTCCATCGTAAAATAGATAGGGATCGATAGTAAGGTGCCAGTTTGTAGATGACTGTTGTGCATGGACTGCAGGGTGTGAAGTGCATGATGGATCTCCGCACGCAACGTGAAGGGTGGGGGCAAGGATGTGGGTGGGTGGACAGGAGGGACTCTGCAGTGGTCATTTGATGCAGGCATCACATGCTTACGGTAAGATACACTACCCATCCAAGCCATGCTCCATCGTCCCATGCTCAGATTGCCCACTCAGCACCCATGCCTGATCAGGCCACGCCCCGACCTTCCCAGTTACCTGCCCCATGAGGAACGTGAGCGCCGCATCGCGCAGCTGCCAGTTCTTGGAGAAGAACGCGCGCGCGACATACTCCCCCGCCACCTCCCCGAGTGGCTCCGCATCCTTGGCAGTCGCCCCCGACAGCGGCTCAGGTGCAGGCAGATCCCCAGGCCAGCCAGGGGGCGCAGGGATATCAGAGAATGCAGCGCCGCCGCCGGCACCACCGGGGCCCTGGCCCGCGAGGCTCGCCTCTGCTGCTGCATCGTCCCCAGGGGTGTACCGCCCCTTGCCCTGCGCCGGCCGCTCGTCGTACGCGAGGTGCGCGTTGGCGCCGACCGCCCCGTAGCTGCCGCCGTACGACTGCCGCCGCCCGCCGTACGACCCCTCCTGCCCCAGCTCCCCGCCCATGCCGTCCATGCCCATGCTGCCCGCCCCGGGGTCCATGTCGGGTGCCATGCCGGCCCCAACCCCTTCCTGCCCCATGTCCTCCAGAGATGGCTCCCCCTGCATTCCACGCACCGGCTGCTCATCAAGCGGCACCCCGCCAGCACCCCCCCCAGAGCCCCCCTCCGGCGGGGCCCTGCCCTTGAGCACACGGTTGAAAACGTCATCTGCGTTGCGTGCGGGCCGGGGCACGTACTTCTCGCTGGAGATGGCTGCGGCATCGCCCGCCGAGCGCAGCTTGTCGATGTCGACCTTGATGAGCTTGGCAGTGTCGTAGTCCTCCTTCTCCACCGCTGCCCGCTTGCGCGCCTCAAGCTGTGCGATCTTCTGGCCCACCACCTGCAGCCACGGTGCCGCAGCGTGCAGAGCAACGAAGAGCAGCGCTTTGCTTTGCAGAGCTTGAGTATGCATGCGATCCGCCAGCACACCAGTGTTCAAGATGGCGTCCATGGTTCCCACAAATCAGCTCACCACCTACGCTGTGTGCAGCCCTGCAAGCCATGCGCGGCACCCCAACCCGCCCTACATCACAGGAGAAATCCGCCCGCTGCGGTTGCCCCTGCCTGCATGCCCAGGCTGCGCACTCCCGCTGCTGGCCCTGAAACTCCCGCCCTTTAACCCCTCCCGCCCTCCACTGCAGCCTGCAGGCGGCTGCGCCCCACAGCTGCTGCGCTCTATGGGAATCTGCGGCCCACAGCGGCTGCACCCAACTGCAAGGCGCGCAGGCGCACCCACGCCCTGCAGGCTGCCGCCCAGCCTGCCACGAAAGCTGCTACCGCATGCGGGGCAGGAGGTGCATGAGGGACGCATCCTGAGCCGCACCTTCAGGCGGTCAATGGACGCCTTGAGCCGCTTGGCCTCATCATAGTCTTCATTCGCGACCGCCAGGTCCTTGGCACGTGCCAGGTCACGGATCTTGGCCGCAGTGACAGTGTCAACGTGGATGTCCAGATTGATGTCTGCCACATCAGCAGCGGCCTGCGCGATGGAGCCAGTGGCCAGTACAGTTCCATGAACTAGGCTGCAGCGCGGTGCGGTTGAGTTGGTGCAGTCGGTGCAGATACAGGGGGACTGCTGGGGATGCGATCGACGAGGAGGGTTGGAAACTTGTGGCGTGCACAGCACCGGTGCTCCTGCGCATCACCGCCATGCTTGTCAGGCGTGCTGTCCCTCCCCGTCACAAGCAGAGGACATCATTCAGCCCCCATGTAGTGTGCGCAGCCGCAGATTGCCCCATCCCCTACAACCCACCGCTGCCAGTGCCTGACTCCTTCTGGCTGCTTTGGGCCCCGCCCCACCTCGCGCGCGCACCCCGCGCCGGCAGCTGCCCCTCCACGCTGTGTCCACGCTGTGCTGTGCTGCAGCACGCTGTTGTCAAGCCCCCACTTCTGCCCTTCTTCACATTTGTCTGCTGTAACTTGCTCTCACCTGGTTGTAGTAGGGAACCTCCTTTGTGATGGGGGGGTGCAGCTGCAGGTAGCCACCGGGCGGCAGCTCAGGCCCGCCTCGCACCGGCTCGCCGATCAGGTTCAATGCGATGAGGCCCACCTGCAGTGTGTGGGCCGTAACTTAATCGTAGGATTAAGCGTACTCGCATCAAAATAGGTGGATGGTAATTAGAGTCAACAGTTACTTAAGCTCACCATCACGTGCGTGTGCGTGCGTGGGTGCTCTCGTGCGTGAATCGTGGTAGTTCAGGGCTCATCGGGCGTGTATGCATAATGTGTGCAAGCGCACGCGTTTTGCCAGCACCCGTGCCATGTGGAACAGTGTGCTGTTGTGCAGGCGGCCCCCGTTGCCTGCGCACGCCTGCAGGTGCACCTGCCTGCTCGCATGCATGCATGCTGCACTGTGGCACGCCCGCATGTGGGTCTGTCGCGGGCCTGCATGCCCTGCAGCGCAATGCACACGTGCTTGGCACCTGGGTAGCCGCACCTGGTGGTAGATGTTCAGCTTGTTGACATGGCATCGGTGCACCACAAGCCGGATGTACAAGGCTGGCACATTCACATGCACGCTCTTCAGCTCCCGAGCCTGGAAGTTGCTGCGTTCATTGCTGTCAAAGGACAGGTAGCCAAGGCGCTTGAAGGGCGTCTTGTTGATGTCTTCGCCAGGTTTTGGCGTTGCAACAAAAACCTCGACCTTGGTCGCAATCTGCGAGACCCAACAGAGGACCGGTTGACGAATTGCGGCATGCCCAGTCTGGGCGTCTGAACTAGCCAATGTAGCACCCCGCGCAACGCACCTTGTATTCATGCGACAAGATCTGAATTTGCTGGATTTTGCTGGCGTGTTCGACCTTAAGAATCAGCTCCTGTGGATATTGGCTGAAGCGAGGCGTCTGCCAGCCTCGAGTCTGAGGGCTGTGGAACAGCAGCTCCCGCACAGGATAATCATTATCTTCTCCAGAGAAAGAAACTATAGTAAACCGCAGCTTCTGCGGTCCACCCGCGGCCTTCATCAGGTTTGTTCAAAGTCAAGGCTCTAGGATGTTCATGTATGCGTTGGGCGCGGTGCCACGGCAATTCAACCGCGTCAAACACGGGTCAAGGTCAGCATTTTTTGGTGTGAGGAAGTGAGGGCAGATTTGATTTGGGCTGATTTGGGCCCAAGACTATGCCAGCAGCTTATCTTAAGCCTGTGTCAGCTTGTGACTGCGCTGGGCGCACCCTTTCCTGGGTGCTTCCCCGCTGATGAACTGATGGCGTAGATATGAAGAATACGGCGTAGATTAGATGAGGGGAGTGGGCAAGAGGTTGCTGGCCCAGCAACATTTGGCACCCGCATCATCCAGCACGGGTAAACGCCGTCTTTCAAGCACAGCTTTTGATTTCCCAGAGCTGCTTGATGCTGACTTCTTGTTTTGGTGACACAGGGGCTGAGGCTGGGCCAGGACCATCCTCCATTGCCTTGCAGCTGCTGGCGGCATGCAGGTAGCTTGCAAATGACATGCGGCCTTCAGCCAGCCTTGCAAGGGTCTGTGACGCTCGACGCTACCATGCATCATGCGCATACATGGATAAAGGACATGCGGGGTGTCGGGGTCCATCGTGACATGGACTACAACCTTGCCTGCTGTGTGATGCAGGCACACATGGCGGCCACGGTGCAGCTTGTATACAGCTGCAGCTGCACAGCGGCAAGCTGCTACCACAGCAGGGGCAGCAGGTGCCCCACCCTTGGTGCATGCACCTCCGATCACACTGGCTGTAGCGGGGACACAGCATCGAGCAACCCAAGCGGCACGGTTGCCACTAGACCTGGCGGCCCTAAAACAATCGCTGGCGTGGTGCAGCAAGCAGGAAGGGGATACAGCCATCCTGTCCCAGCCACGGGCCAGGTGCCTGGTGCAAGCGCTGGGCGAGACGACACACGCATTGCTGGGCACTGGTGTTCACCAGGGCATCACGCCCTTCCAAGACCAAGGGGCTGCACATGTCATACTGCAACACCTGCTGAGTGCTTTGCAGCAGCTGCAGCACCGGCTGCCTGCCTGGGCTGCTGCAGAAGCCCTTGGGTCCCTAGGCCGACTGCACATGCAGCCACACCTGGCAGGCCACATGCTGCAAGAGCAAGCAGAGGAGGTCAAAGCCATCGCTGATGGCCTTACAGCCCGATTGGCTGCAGCACTGGAAGGCGGCAAGGTGCCAGGCGCACCCGGCCTGCAGCAGCTTGCAGCGGCCTTTGCAGCATTGCCCTCATTAGGCCTTGAACCAAGCAGCCGAGCTAGGGAGGCAGCGGCACAGGTGGTGGCCAGACAGCTGTCCCACATGGCATCAGCTGTGAGGACTGGGTGGGGCAGCAGCACAGCCGCTGGTGCAGCCACAGGCACAGGGCCCAGCACAGCAGCACACATAGCCACGAGCAGGGAAGACGCGGAGCTGGGTGTCATCGCTGTGTGCACGGCGCTCTCTCGTGCGCATGCAGCACCCAGCAAGCAGCTCACAGACAGCCTCCTGCAAGCCACCTCAGCGCTGGCCCTGCACCCACCTGGGTCTGACGGCAGCTGCCAAGGTGTGCGCCCCTTTGCAGCCGAGATGCTGCAGCACGTCCCCCGTGTGGGGGCCCTCAACGACACGGGCCTTCTCCAAGCACTGGTACAGCGTGCGTCTGCTGACCTGCCGCGCCTGACACACAAGCAGCTCACCAAGCTGCTGCGGGCGGCTGGCCAGGTACAGCAGGCGCTGGGCGACAGGTCCGGCACGACGAACGACGCGGACCGTGCATTGCTTGCCTCCCTCGAGCTGTTGATGGACTCGGTGCGCGCGCAGATGAACAATGGCATGTTGCTGGTGGAGAACAGCAGCCAGCTGGTGCAGCAGATCCATCAGCTGGCGCAGGCAGGGCTGCTTCAGGCGGACGAGCTGAACAGCACGGCGCAGGCGCTGTGCAATCAGGTGAAGCAGGGGCTGGTGGCGCCTGGGGACGTGACCGCGCTGGTGGCAGCGGTTGCGCGTTTCTCAGCCAACCGGGGCAACCAGGTGCAGCTGAGCCCCGCGATCCAGCGCCTGCTGCTGGCCATCGAGCGCCACATCACGCACAGCGCGGGCGACTTCTCAGCGGACCAGGCCGCCCTGCTGATCCGCGCACTGTCAGCCCTGGGCTGCAGCTCGGAGCAGCAGCTGCAGCCGCTGGTGACACGACTGGCCCAGCAGGTGCATGCGGCCAGCCCTGCAGCCCTCGTGTCTGCAGCTGCAGCCCTGGCTGAGGTGCAGCACCCAGGGCGTGCCCTCCTCTATGCTGCCATCAGCCACATGGTGGTTGAGGAGGAGGGGGCAGAGCCCCATCTGGGCCTGAACCATGTTGCGGCGGCCATCCGACAGCACACTGCACGGCAGCGCGCGGGCCTGTTGCATGGCCATGCTGCTCCCCATGCACGCGCGCACGTGGCGCAGGAGCCTCAATATCACCTGCCACCACAGCAGGCGGAGGATAGCACGCAGGCAGGCATCGGCGGGATGCAGGCTTCAAGGGAGGTGCGGCTAGAGCAGCCAGCGGACGGTGGCCCGGTGCGTGTGGCCGAGGGGGACCCCCGCACCACGCTCATGCTCCGTAACATTCCCAACAACCTGCCCCTGCACCGCCTGCTCCGTATAATTGAGGAGCTGCCTGGCTGCAAGGGCCAGGTGGACTTCCTGCACCTGCCCTTCACCTGGGGTTCCACAAAGGACGGGCGCTGCTTCAACGGCAAGAGGGGCTTTGCGCTGCTGAACATGGTGTCGCCCGCGGCCGTGGCTGCGCTGGTGCAGGGGCTGCACGGCAAGCCCCTCGCACACCAACACATCTCCAAGGTCGTGCAGGTCGAGTACGCGCAGAACCAGGGCAGGGAGCGGCTGGTCCGGGCAATGGCTGGCCCGCTGCGCCAAAAGCTGTGTAGCGCACCCTGGACGCTGCTTGACGGTAGCCCCGCTACGGTAGTGCAGCTGCCGCGGCTGGGGCCTGACGGAGGGGGTAGCCAAGGCAGCGGCTCCCACTCCCGTGCACGCGCCTGCCGCTGGTATGCAGTCAATGGGGCGGTGCCAGCAGCAGGCGGGCCGCCTCAGCGTCTACGCATGTGCAAGTCAGCTGGCGTGGTGGTGCGGGTGGAGCTACTTGAGGTGGAGGAGGAGGGCGGGAGCCGTGGAACTGGAGAGGGTGCATTTGGTGACGGTGGGGGTGGCGCTGGGGAGGAGGGGTTGATTGCCTTTGAGTCAGAGATGGAGCTGATGGCTGGGGCTGTGCCACCTCCCCTGCCAGCCTTGACTGGTGGCAGCACTTTTGGAGAGGGCATACATGGCCGCGGCAGCGGTGGTGATGCTGGGGGGCCTGTGCGCGCACCGCGCTGTGGGGCCGCGCACCTCGCGAGCTTCGCGGTGTCCTTTGCACGCGGCGGCTTCCACCACGCCCCCTTCCTGGCCCACATGCAGTATGTGCTGGGGCAGCGGTTGGCGGCAGGCCAACCACTTGACCAGTGGCCGGCTCCCACCCCCACCGCAGCCGCGCCTGCTGCTGCCGCAGCTACGGCAGCAGCCACGTCGCCAAGGGCAGCCCTGCATGCGCTCGCAGCCCTAGCCGCGGCCACGCATGCAGCGTGCACAGGGCCTGCGAGTGGCCATGCGGGTGGGCATGCGCCCCAGGTGAACATGCAAGTGGCCCAGGCCCTGGCTGCCCATGTGGCTGAGCACCTGGCGGCTGCACAGCAGGGTGGGGCAGGAGGGGCACCCGGCACCCTGCAAGAGCTGCATTGGCCACTGCTGCGTGCCCTGGAGCAGGCAGCTCGAGCTGCGGCTGTGGAGGGGGCACCTCCTGAGCAGCCCCAGTGCAGTGGGTGGGCACAGGCAGTGGCACCCTTGTCCCAGGTGGCCTGTAGACTGCTGGAGCGCCAGCTGGGCAGCTTGCCACCACAGATGGCTACACACCTGATCGCGGCGCTGGCTCGCCTGGGGCACACGACACAGGCGGCGTGAGTGGCGGGATTCGGGTGCATCAGGGCCTGGTCACTGACCATGAAGTTCAATTGTTGCCTTCAAAGTCCTGTTGCGTAGCTAGCTTGCAAGTAGGGGCCCTTGATGAGCTACTGGCTGCCTCACTGTCGGCCGGCTGCTCTCAGCCTGCCCCCTGCCTGCCAGCACGCATGAGCGCACGACCCGTGGCGAGGGTATGTTTCAGGATTCAGGGTCAGCGCTGTGCAGTGTGGATGGAGCTGGGCTGAGTGTGCGGCGCCACGCACCTCTTCTGTTGCTACACACGTCTACCTGCACCCTCCACTGTGCCAAAGACATCTACTGTGCCCCCTCCGCATGTTTCACAGGTATGACGCCGTGACCGAGGCAGTGCTGCACGCACGTGCGCCAGCAGACATCGGGGCGCAGCAGGCAGCTGCGGGGGCCTCGGCCTCGCAGCGGCAATGGGCTAGCTGGCTGTCACCCCCTGCTGCAGCCCAGCTCGTGTGGGCGTACGGCGTGGGAGCGGCCGCGGTGACGTGGCGCAAGGGCGAGCTGGGGGCTGTGCTGGCGCACACGGTGCGGTCCAGGTCCAGCCACACATGCTTGAATGTGGTCGCCCACCGCTCGGTGTGGGAGTGCGCTGCATGCATGCCAGGCTGCAATGCCAGTGTGCGCACTGACGCCAAATCAACCCCTGTCCTACCCCTCCCTGTACCCCTCCCTTCACATGTTCACACAGCAACGGCTCATGGCTCACCACTGCTGCTGCTGCCGGTGCGTGCTCACACATGTCACACATGTCACACATGTCTTCTGCGCGCAGGTGCTGCACAAGCTGGCCCAGTTCAGCGGCCCCGACGCTGTGCGGGCACTGTGGGGGCTGTCAGCACTCCATGCAACCGATCCGAGCACAACGAGCGTGCTGGTGGCTCACCTCACTCGCTGCTTCGACCTGCGCTTGGCTGATCTGCTCTCCTTACGAGACGCCCTGCAGCTGCAGCGGCTGACGCGGGACCATGCCGTGGGTGCAGCCGCGGCGCCGGCCGTTGCCTCAACAGGCAATACCCCCACGATGCCAGCCATCCTTGCCAGCCTGCTGTGCAACAGTGCTGCGGCTGCGGGGCTGGGGTCTGATGGCATTGCGTGGAAAGGGTGGGCTGCCCAGAATGGGGGCCCCGTGAGTGAGTCGACAGCTGCACGTGTGAACGACGCACTGGCATGGCTGCGCCAGGAGGGCCAGCAGGCAGACGCGGCTGCACCCAAGCAGCCTGCCGCAGGCCAGCAGGGAGTTGTGCCAGCGCCCGCGCAATCAGCTGCAACCCAAGTGCTGGCCACAGCAGCCCCGGGCACTGACCTGCTCAGTGCGGCCACGCACGGGCTGCTGCACGTGCCGCGCACAACCGGCGAGCTGATTGCTGCGGCTCTCACAACCGGCAGTAACAGCCTCCCGGGCATGACTTCCACCCCCCGGCGTCAGCCCCCAGTGATGCCCCTGGACCCCACGGTGCCGAGCTTGGTGCATAGAGCAGGTGATGGTGAGCGTGAAGGTGCAACGGCTGGGCTGGGGGCCGAGGGCCTATCACAGGAGCAGCAGCTGGTGCGCATTCTTGAGTTGGTGGAGGCGTGGCGGGGCTTGAACACCGGCTACTTACATACGGCCCACGGGTAGTGGTTTCATGGCGCAGCGGCGCATGTGCCAAACAGGTGCACCAGCGCGTGCACCATGCATGCACCACATGCATGCGAGCTTGTCACGGACACGATTACGGCGAGCTTATCTCAAGACCCTGCCAGCTAGATTAGGTTGTGGAAGTGTGGAACCTAGGTACTGTGCCGGGATCGGGACGCACAGGTTTTGTGGCATGCCATTTGCAGGTGAGCGTCTGAACCACAGCAGCAGATACTACAGTGTATAGGAGCAGCAGCTATCACAGACTTGTTTGATACAGGAACGATTAAGTCTGTAGCTGTTCCAACATGTGCACCCAGATGTGCACCCTGGTGTGAAAACACCGGTGCATTGATTACCTATTTACCTCAGCCCACAGCCAATGTGTGCATACGAGCTGAGTGCTGAGCGATGGCAGCAGCACGTTGCGCACGGCAGGTGACTGGACTGCTTCAGCTATGTGGCAGCTTGCCTGCGACAGCCAGGTCAACCAGGATCTAGGCATGCCCGTGTGAGTGATTGCCGAGCTGCTCTTGGCGGGCTGCAGCGTTTCCATTCCGGCTCCAGTAGCTGAACGCTTGCCAGGATCCTGGACAGTACAGAGCAAAGCTCATTGCATTGGATGCGAGTATGCCCTCCTTGCCACCCGTATACCCATTGCAAACCCGTGCAACAGTGCCCCCCTGAGGACGCCGAAGGCGTGCATCCAGTTGCTTGCTTACACAAACGACAAAGTCCAGCCAATGCAGCTCGTGTAACTTGATGATGTGTGCGGCAGCCGCTCCCATGCGGGCCCGCCATGCACTACAACCGTCAGCTGATTGTCAGTTGCCTTGGCGTCCCGCTGCCCAAGTCAACGACCCAGCTGGATGGCACAGCAACGCACACCAGCCATTACATTCACGGCCACAAAGCAGCGGCCACGCATGTACTAGGTTGCGTGTGGCTCCAAGAACACGATGAACATTACGGAGTGTTGTATCAACTACATAGCCTACGATGCGCACTTGCCATCAGCGCACTACCCGGGCACCAAACAACCCTGCAAGTACAGCAGTCACCTGTGAGACATGTCCCACCCCCGAGCCCCTGCTCCCGATATCAAATGTTAGACTGTAATCACTCGACTGTTGGTGCGCAAGGGTATGACTCCATATACTCAAACTACTCACTTCTGCCAGCAACGTGTGTGGTTCCTGTGATACATAACTACTCACACTGTCACCCCTTTGCCTCTCCCTCTCTCTACTCACACATTCAACCCTTGACCTCCAGTGTGATCCGTCCAGGCACCAGGTACGCGTGCTGGCTGGCTGCGTCCGTGTGCACCTCCGACCCATGCAGCAGAACACGGCGCACAAATGTGGGCCCATCAACCACCATGGAATGCAGCTCCCCGAGCTCCCCGCATTCATCTACACCACAGGCTGCAGCCGCCGGCTGCAGGAAATCCTCATGCAGCTGAGCATCCAGTACACGTCCCACGATGCCCGCAGCCGCAAGCTGGCTTGGGAATGCAGCCGAAGCACTGGTGGTGGTGGTTTCTTGGTCCCTCGGGCTCTCACCAGCTGTTCCTGCTGCTGCTGCTGCTGCTGCTGCTCCTGCTGCGCCTGCTGCAGCTCCCTCTGTGCTGCCCGCCTGCCCCCCCTGCTCCCCGCTGCTTTCCACAGACGCCACCGCTGCCACTCCCCCTGCCTCCCCGCTCGCCGCGCCGCTGCAGGCGTCCGGTGCGTGGGTAGTGGCCATGCCATCGCTGTGCGCACCCCCCGCTGCCGGACCCACAAGCTCATACTTGGGCAGGTGCACGCAGGACACGAGGGCGGTGATGTCTAGTGCCCACAGAGCGCGCAGCAGCTGGCGCCGGGGGATGCCCCACAGCGGCCTGCGCGGTGCATCGTGCAGCACCAGCACACAGTATGCTGAGACGTGCGTAATCGTGCATTCCATGGGTTAGTCCGACTGTCTGGTACCCATCAGTGGTAACCCCTGCGACGATGAGATGACCCAGCGCTGCCACGGTGCAGGAGTGAGGAATGCAAGCTGGCGCATTGTGTGGATGGACAGGGCGGGTGCAGCAGCTGCATCTGCAAGCCCTGCTTACCGGACAAGTGGCAGCCCTGCCCCCCGTGCAGCTCGCCCCATGAAGTCATTGCACACGTCAAGGATGTCCCCTGTGTGACCAGCGTGAGGTGTGATGTTGGGCACATGAGCTTGTATCCCACGTCATGCGATGGGAAGCACATTTGAAAGCAGCTATGTTTTTGCCTGCCGATAGGGGTTGCTATTGTGTACTTGTTGGTAAATGCTGTCACCACCCTGCAGCGTGCGCCACCCGCACGGTGATGCATACAGTAGGGATCCCAGGGGCATCACAACTGTGGCGAACAGACATGGCTGTTAGTACCCAGACAACCATGTCTGTCCGCCACAGCTGTGGAAATCATATAAAGTAGATAAAGCTGTCGGTCACCCGCGCACCTGTGACCAGCGCCTCTATTCCATGCTGCTGCATCAGGCCCTGCATGGCCTCAGTGTAGGAAGCCAGGTAGTCCGGCCCCCTGTGCCGTGGTTGGCAGTGCACATTGCGTATGGATGCATGACAGGCTACATGGGCACCAGCAGGACACATGCTGATGCTGCACCTGCATCGCTGCATGCTGATGCTGCACCGCCACTTACGAGATGGAAACCATTTGATGGGGTATATCCAGTGCCTCTGCTTGAGCTTGGATCCAGGGCAGTGGGTGTGCCTTGAAGGCTTGGCCAGAGGCAGGGACAAACGTGATGAGCATCACTGGGTCCATGCCTGCAAGCTCTGATGCGCGCTGCTTCGTGTCATCGTCCAATACGTCCAACCGGTTGGGGGCATCGCGCTGCAGCTGCGCCAAGGTCAGCGCCAGCGTGCTGTCTTTGCCGCCCGTGAAGGATATCGCGACTCGCCTACCCATTGAAATTGATTTACGGTACTCCCCCGTTCCCGTTGGCCCTGTGAACGTGATCTGTGAAATTATTATATGGGTGAGTGAGGTGTACTGACCAATGGTGCGACCCATGAGGGTGTACTACGGTATGTGTGATTGTACTGGGTGTCCCCATGCTGGCTTGAGGCCCTGAGTCTGCAGCTGGGGCCCTAGGGTCTCATGAGCCAGGAGCCTGCGCACTAGGAGGGTGCCGTTCACTGCAAAATCCGGTGTCCGTGCTGCTCCAGCAGGTCTGGCAGCCAGGGTCTAGCAGGTTGGGGGCCAACCAGGTCGGGGGCCAAGTCCCTCAGATCAAAGGGTATCTGCTGCACCCAAGCAGCCGCACTGCCCTACGGCGCACTTGTACTGTGCCCCGCCCATTCACCCGCCCAGCCGTGTAACCACCCAGCCGTGTGACCACCCAGCCGTGTGAGGTGTGACCACCCACACCCGATCCCTGATCCGGCCGCTAGCCCCCCGCCCCACCCCCCCTTCCCAGACCAAAGGTGGCGGCACAAGGGTTACACACAACACTAAGGGGCATGAATGAGTGATGACATGAGTCGAGGTGTACATCTAGGCGTACATCCTGTGTCTCGATCCCTGACTTGATCTTGTGTATTAACTAACCAAACCGATGCGGCCGTGTCCACATGCCATGAGCATGCCTAGGTCCACACTGTGCCCAACCCAGCTTCCCCAGCCCACAGCAAGGTTCGTCACGCAACGGTTCACGCAGCAGTGCCTGTAAGATATGTGCTGTGTTGTTCTGACCTGGCCAGACGACCAGGATGAGTCCTTCGTCGCTTGATCAGGACCCCTCACCCTCTCACACACACATACACGCAGTCACGCACGCACACACACAAACGCACGCACGTACGTGCGCTCGCACACACTCTGCTGTCATGGTTGCTGTCATGGCAGCGGGTGCCTGCGCCATATGTGGCGCCCCATACCCTGAATGGCCTGAAAAAGAAGCCCAGGCATCTCAGCCCGCCTCATATGACTGCCCGCCATCAATCTGAATCCTGCCGTGGCACGTCCTTCATGCATCTTAGGGCGCAGGCCCAGCCGGTTTCGCACCCCATCTCTCTCCCCCTCTCTCCCCTCCCTCCCGTCTCCCCTCCCCCATCATCCCTTCCTCCCACAAGAGCATCTCAGCCCTTGTACAATCCCTGCAGTGCCTTGAGTCAGCTGTGCGCCGGTAGCACTGCCTGAATCTAATCAAGTAAAATAACGCGCGAGCACGTGACCGATAAGATGACCCTGCGGCATGGCCATCTCCCTGTGCTTGCCCCCCTCTCCAAGAGTTCATCACACAATTACAGTGAAGGCCACCACATGCTGCCATGGTGTGAGTATGGTGCCCATGCCATGCCATGTCAGCCAAGCCAGTACCCAGCCAGCGCTCCATGTCAGCCCATGTCATGCCATGTCAGCCCAGTGGTGTCTTTGCGTCCACCTCGATCTGCCGCTGCGCCTCTGCCACCTTGGTCAGCGGCCCCAGGGCCTTCTCATCCAGCATCTGGTGTACATAGCTGCAGCACAGGCAAGGAGCAGGGCACAGGACACAGGAGCGGGTGTGATCAGCAATACAGAACAGCGCCGTAGTACCCAAGTACCATAAGCAAGTACCGTAAGCAAGTACGAAAGCGTAAGCAAGTACGAAAGCGTAAGCAAGTACCGTACGCAAGTACCGTACGCAAGTACCGTAAGCAAGTACCATTGCAGTAGAGCAGATGCATAGCATTACCATTGCGTTACCATAGTACACCAACATCGTGGACGTGTGACACAGGAACATGAGCTACCCCCATGCACTGGTATACTAGGGACAGTGCAGGTAGTACTTGGCTTGTTACAGGATTTCCGGTTGCCCAGGTCCGGAGAGCCAACAAACCAGGTAGTACACCAACCCGCAACATCTTCACGACGCTTTTAGACATGCGACGGCACTCGCTGTCCACAAAACGCCCAGTTGGCAAGTCCAGCAAGCAGCTGCCACAAAATCGACATATGCGCAATTACAGTATACGAGTGTTGTGCGCTCACAGCTTCTGCAGTGTGGTGTTGCCGGCCAGGGCGTCTGCGAGGGCGCGCGCGCACGCTGCCGCGTCCCCTGCCGCCACGGCATTCCCCCGCAGGTCCAGCTCCCTCAGGGATTTGTTGCCCCACAGTGCAGCGGCCACTGCGCAGATGCCCTCCTTGCCTGCGACGGCCATGCGCACCCGGCACCCGGCACAGTCAACGGCGAGAAGCCAGAAGCGTGTTGGTGCGCTGTGTTGGTGATTGTTGTACATCTGTACGTGTTGTTCCAGTGGCACCAAGGCGTACAGCATGCATGCATGGGCGGCCAGTGCCACACAGGGTGTGTGGTTGGGGACAAGACAAGAGCAAACAAGGCCAAGAAGGACATGCCACACAACACCACACCCTACACACTAAACACACCCCTAAACATCTACCGAGGCCTAACACAAGCTCCGTCCCAACACAAGCTCCGTCCAAACACAAGCTCCGTCCCACAAATCACCCCCCCCCGCCCCCGCCCCCGCCCCCGCCCCCGCC
>BDCZ01000139.1:2034-38337 GCA_001662365.1 Chlamydomonas applanata
ACCCCCGCGCGCCTGCTGCATCGCGTCCGGCCCGAACACGTGGTCAAACTCAAACTCCTGCGGCCGCTTGTCCGGCGGGCTGATGGCCAGCAGCCCCTCCAGGGGGTAGCTGATGATGTCCTGCTGGCCCGGCTGCACCGGGCGCACGCGGCACATGACGCGGATGTTGCCCCGCAGCTGCTGCAGCTGCTCGTGCAGCCGCCGCCGCACGTTGCGCTCCTTCATGAACTTCTCGCTGAACTCCGCGGCCTGGCGGGAGCGACATGTGGGCAAAGCACAGCATGTGCGACCAGACCTGAACCCTGACACCAGAACATGCCCAGCAGACTGTCCAACTGCACCACGTCCCTGGCTTCTCCCACCCCCAACACACACCACCACTACACCCTCCCCCAGTCCCCAGCACCAGTCTCAATGCGCGCCCCTGTGCGCTCGCAAGTGCCCCCCATCCCCCACCGCCCCAGATGACTGCACACCCGTGCAGCATGCACACCGCATACTTCCCACACACCTGCTTGCGGTAAAACTCCAGCTGCTGCGCGCTGTTCTCCAGCTGCGAGTTGATGCGCTGCAGCCACTGCAGCTTGCTGTTCAGCTCCTCCAAGTCCCGCGTCAGCCGCTGCCTCTCCTGCTCCGCCTCGTTCAGCTTGTTCTTGACGGACTGGAGCTCGTTCAGGCTGCGCGACCGGGCGGCAAGCAAACAGGCAAGTGGTGATGGTGGGTCAGAGTTGAGGGTAGGTCAGAGTTGATGGTTTGTGGTCCAGGGTTCATGACTTGCTGGGCGTAACGGCGATGGTAATCATCACACAATCACAGCATGCATGCTGATAGCATGCGTGCATTAGGAGCGTGATCATCACAGCATCCATGATCATAACATGCATGCATCAGGAGCGTGATAATCATCACAGCATGCATGATGATAACATGCATGCATGCGTGCATGCATGAGACACGCGCGCACCGTGTCTGCATCTGGTTTCGGATCAGCTGGTTCTCCTGCTTCAGCTTGTCCGCCTCATCATTGTTGGCATTCTTCCAGATGTCAGCCTGTGGGGAAGTGAGATATGCAGGTATGTGAGGTATGTGAGGTATGTGACGGCCATGCTGCCTTCCTACTGGATACTCCTACAACCCACGCGCGCAAACAAGCGCGCCGCGTGCAGCATGCACCAGGGCAGCAGGGCCCATGCCACGCATGCACCCCCTCCAGCACCCCTTGACAACACACGCAGCATGCACGCACCCGCCGCTGCTGCAGCCATCTGCCCAGCGCGCACACCCACCCCGCACACACAAAGCACACAACACACGGTCCTTGTACCCCGTGAACTGCAATACCCACCACCACCACCCCCCGCGCACCTGCGTCCGCAGCCCCTCCAGCTCCTGCTGCAGGCTGGCCTGCGTCTGCTGCAGCGCCCCCAGCGCCGCCCGTGATCCGATCATCTCATCCTCCACCGCACGCCGCGTGGCCAGGGCCTCTTCGTGCTCCTTGCGCAGCGCCTCCATCTCCTGCGCGTTGCAGCAAGGCCGGGGGCAGGCGGCAGGCAGGTCTTGAAGGGAAGGGAGAGGCGGGACAGGTCAGGGGGATGGTCAGGGATGGTCAGGGGCCCATTTAAACACACCTCCGCCAGCCCCCATCCTGAACCCGACCCCGACCCCGAACCCCCACCCCCAACCCCCACCTCGCCCCCCGGCCCCAATCAAAATGAGCTTCCCCACCCCCCTGGCGCCCCGGCTACCTTATGCAGCTCCTCCGCGCGCTGGACCTGCGCTGCCATCGCCGCCTGCGCTTCCTCCGCGGCGCGCAGCCGCTCATTGGCCTCCATTAGCGCCTCAGCCGCCGCCTTGCGCACACGCGCAGTCACCTCCATCTCCGCCTCCACATCCACGGGGTCAAACACGTACCTGCATGGTTGCGTGCGGCATGCGCGCATGGGGCGACGCCTCAATATGACGCATGCGAGCACGCTTGGGGTGGAGCGCTTGAATGCTGCCTGCGCTGCACACTGTGTGAGCTGAGATGCATGGCACGCATGCAACCCAGCACCTAGCAAGCAGGTGGCACACCCCGCTTGCATGTCATCGCCTGTAATTGGGCGGCCTAGCCAGAGCTGATCAGCAGGTACCATGCCAGTGTGCTTGCATGCGTATGCATGCGTCTGCATCTGCATGCGTACCTGCTATGATGTACTGCCTCCTCTGTGGCCGGCCCTCGTGACATGAGATGGTCCTCATACCCCTTTTCACTGAACGCGTGAGGGTGCGTGTGTTGGTCCATGGCTGACAGGTGCTGCGACGACTTTTCCTTTTTGAAGAGGCTAGAGAACCACTCACGTGTTGTAGATGCAGTCCCTGGCCCCACTCCTGCATGGCCTGCGGCAGGCGCTGGCGTGCCAGGCATGCTAGGTGTTGGCGTGGGCGCAGCTGAGCCTACACGGCCTGCCTGAGGCCCCGGCCCCGGCCCTGCCTTGCCTGCTGGCGATATGTCGCCTGCAGCTGACTGGCTGACTGTGGCAGGGTCGCCGCCTGCCTGGCTCGTCCGCTCGCTGGCGCTTGCGGCATCGCCCTTGTCTGATGTGCTGGGAGCAGTGTGCTCCACTGTGCTGTGTGCTTCCGCAGCAGTGGCCCCAGCTGCCGCGCGCGCCGCGACAGCTGCCAGCCGGCCCCACCAGCCATCTGTACTGGATGAGGTCGTGGCGGTACTGCTGGCTGGTTGACTTTGACTGGTTGGTTGACTGCCTGAGGAGGGCTCATGCGACGCCACCTGAAGCTCCTGCGCGACCTCTGGAGGTGGTGGCTGGTAGTACTGGACGCGGAGCTTCACTGGCTCGCCATAGAGGCTGTCATACTCGATATTTTTCAAGCTTTCCTTGATGGTGGCCAGGAATCCGTCCTTAGGCTTTGGCTTGGGTGTCTGATCACCGTTCGCAGCTGCAGGGCGGGTCGCAATTAAGGTTTTGGGTTTTGGACACTTGTGCATGGCGATACTCTGCATTCCTGCATGCTTGCACAATTAGTACCTGCTGTCACTACTGGCGCGTCCAGCTCTGCTTGGTATAGTTTCGCCTCCAGTTCTGCAATCCGAGCCACGAGACGTGAGACCAGCTCATCCTGGTCTCCTGACATGACGCAATTCTTTCTTTTCGCAAGTATGGATTTGATCAGAACATGCGGAAGCTAGTCCCCCAGCAGCCCCATCATCTTGGTCGAGTCAGAGCATGTCAGATTTAGGATTAAACGGCAGCATCGAGGCTCGCTGCGGCCTCTCTGCATCCACCTGAACTGCCTAAGCCAATGACCCCAGTGTGGTGGTGGGGAACAGCCGTGAACGAGTGGGGTGGGGATCAGTGTGTGCGTGGGGACCACATGCCTGTTGCGTGCACCATTGTCACAGGCAGCCTGAATGTTGGTGCGTGCACTTCTCAGACAATGCATCACGCATCATGCATAGCGGCGGCAATCGCACCGCGCTGTCCTCCATGGGCCATGCGCTGATGCTGCCCATGCATGCCCTGCTGTGGTATGCCGTTTGCAACTGCAGGCAAGACAACGTTCATCCAGGCACTGATCCGGGCGCGGCCAGCGCATGAGAAATGGGCCATATTGGTTAACGAGTTTGGGGCATGCGGCGTCGACGGCGCACTGCTGGAGGCAGCTGGATCAGGTGCAGGACCAGCAGGGCTCGTGATAATCACAGCCCTACGTATTGCGGCCCCATGCCCAGGGGGGAAGGTTCAAGCAACAGTGCACATGCTGGTGCCTTGTGGGCATGCACCCACTGCATGCACGAGTTCCTCCGCACCCATGCGCTGCATGGCCGCTGTGCATGCGTCAGCATGCAAGCAACACTGCCGTTGACCACCTGTACAGATGCCACGGTGCCCCGTCATACGCAGGGGTGGTTGTGAAGGAGCTCGCGGGCGGCTGCATGTGCTGCGCACTGAATGGCCCTCTCACATCCGTCATTGCACAGCTGCTGCGGGTGGGTGAAACCAGGTGCAAGCAGCCCTGCACACATCTGTCGCCTGGTTGGCCTGCACTATGCATGCATCATGGCACAGATGCATAGATGCAAAGTTGCCCAGCCGGTGTGGAGCGCTCTTCTTGCAGGTCCCATGTTTTGTTTGCCAATGTGTGACCTGCACACGTCTCTTCCCGCAGCAAGCCAAGCCCCACCGACTGATCATAGAGCCGTCTGGGTTGGGCCACCCTGCAGGTACAGAACAACAACAGCTCAGCTGCTCAAATTGTCAGAATACGCACCATACATGGCTGTTCTTGCTCTCTCTCCCTCACTCTCTCTCTCTCTCACGCGCACACATTACTCTCACTTCCCCTTCGCTCTCACGCTCTCATGCGCTCATCACACGATTGCCTGTTGTGGAGTTGCTGATGAGTGGACGATGCAGCGTTGCTGCGTCCTCATCAACTCTGACCTCCTACCCGCTGGTGGCTGCAGGTCTCTTGGACGTGCTGGCTGGGGAGCACCTGCGCACAGCCGTCACGCTGCAGGCGGTGATCTGCCTGGTATGCGGCCTCTGAACTGTGGCCATGCAGCATGAGCTAAAGAATGTGTGGGGAGTTGTTCCCGCCCTGTTTCCCAGCCATGCCTACCCCAGCGCCATGCAAGGCTCCAGCACGGCAGCTGTCTAGGCAACATGCACCACGCACCATACGAAGACAGTATGCCATGCCATGGTAGCCCATCGCATGGCGGGCCCCTCACCGACCTCACCACTCTTCCCTGCTGGCACCCCTTGAACTGCACGGCCTTTGCACCAGCGAGGACGACTGATGGCTGGCACCTGCCATGCGAATTACTGGGAGCCAAGGAGTGGCCCATCACTGGGTTGAAGGCCATGCAAATCGGAGATCTGGCACCTGGTATCTGACACCTGGTATCTGACGTGCATGCAGGTGGATGTGCGGGGTGCGAGGGAGCTGGGTGGCAGCAGCAGTGAGGTGGCACTGGACCAGATCAGTGTGTCAGACATCATCCTAGGCACCAAGCAGGACTTGGCGACCGAGCAGCAGGTGGCCGAGTTTGATGAATGGGCTGCCTCGCTGTGGCCGCCAAAGGCACAGGTGCGGTGCTGGGTGTATGATTCCACATGGGATTCTCGGGTTGAGAAAGGCAGGATGCAGGGTGTATGATTCCACATTTCAGGTCAGGGGTGGCACGGCGGGGCTTTCAGGTGTCTGGATCTGATTCTGCACTCTGGGATGCAGATGAAGTTGGGGTGAGCAGGTCGGGTAGTGCCACTGACCACAGACTGCAGTGATGCCCCACAGGTACTGCGTGCTGTGCGTGGCGAGCTGCCAGATCCAAGCCAGCTGCTGGCAGCTGCTCACGCGCAGCAGCACCGCCCTTTCTTCAGCCCGGCTCCCGGCCAGCGCAGGCGTCAGCAGCAGGCGCAGCAGCAGGCGCAGCAGCAAGCGCAGGCACAAGCTGCAGGCGCTACGGGAAGGAGCAGTGATGCCATACCGTGGTCAGGCAGCGCGCAAGGAGCGGGCAGCACAGAAGGCTGTGGTCATGAGTCATCGCAGCTGCAGCAGGGGCCCCTACCTGGTGTGCCTCTACGCTTCCTCAATATGCCCATGGAAAGCTCGGAGCATGTTGCGTGTGGGTGGCTGTTTCATCCAGAGGATGTGTTTGACCGGCAGCAGCTGGTCCACGTCCTCATGGCCATGTACCCACATACAGTACGGCTCAAGGGCATCTTCAGGTGTGGGGCTGTGTGGGAGGTGCACTGCAAACGAGTGCTGTTCACGCCTATAACAGTAGCTGTGCGCTGAATGTGCACTGGCTGGTGCTTGGGCCGTCCAGCAGATTTATACGTTCCTGCCGCAAGGTCATGTGGCCTTCAGCAGCACGCCTGTACAAGCAACGGCACAGTTACGGACAACCTGTGCTGCATAGCACTTGATCGCAGGTGTGGGAAGAAGGCTTGGGTCACACCTGAGTTTGTGACGCACGCAGCAGCAGACATAGCTGGCACAACAGGCGGCTCTTTGCCGAGTGAGGGAAAGAGTCTGATGGCAGAGTCGGAGGGGGCATTGCAAACCACAGAGCCGACACGATGCAAGCTGCAACCCATCAGCTATCGGCGCGACAGCCGCCTGGAACTCATTTTATCAGCAACAACACGGGCAACACATGGCTCTGCAGGGCATGGAGGCAGTGAGGGGCCAGAGGCTGAGAACGGCAAGGCTGCCTCTGTTGCTTGCGCTGTCAAAAGGCATGACTGGCAGTTGCTGGAGTCCATTCTGCTGGGCGCACTGGTGAGATAAAAATAAGGAGCGGTATCAGGCAGCCATGAGCCTCTGGTGCGCCTGGTGTGTAAGGAGTACTGGTATGCATGAGGGCTGTATGCAAGCGACGGCCTGGGTGTGCTGCACAAGTAAAAGCTTCGCCTTTATGAAGTAACATGCACCTCTTCAGGGACAACATGTTCCCACAGTCATGAAGGGCTTGCTTTGTGGCCTGGTGGGCCTCTCAGCGGTCCTTGCCTTGTGCATGGCCATGCGCAGCATCTGTACTGCCTTGCATGGACTTGCATGGGCTCGCAAGCCCACCAGCATCCTCAAACTCCTCCCCAAGCAGCGGATGGCCACCAGGCAATCCCCAGATTAGCACGAAGCGCATTTACGCGTGCAGCCTTCGCGCCTGACAGCTGCGGTTGAAGCCTTTTCATCGTTAGCGGCATCACACACAGTCACTTCTGAGGTTCTACGGGCTTTAATCGGGCTCAACGCCATCGTGCACACATTGTGGAAAGAAGAAACAAGGTGCATTTATTCATCAGGCTGAAGAAGACGCGACAAGGCTGAACATAACCCCCCTGCAGCAACACCCCCAGCTTGACGACACCATCGGGCCTGGGTATTTACTGGAGCTGAAATGGCGGCTACTACCAGTCTATTCGTCAAGGGGTTGGGCAAGGCTGTGGGGGAACGAGCCATCATCCAGGTGTTCAGCCAGTTCGGGACCGTGGTGGATTGTCAGGTGCGCGTGCTCTCAAAGGTTTAACAGAGCAGTAGCATGCTGAACGGCACCGCCGCACCACATCGGCCAGGACGTTACTGGGTTGCATTGTGCCAGGCGGTAACAAGCCTCAGGCCCTGCAGCTGCTACGTATAGCAACCCTCGGGATGCGTGGCAGTGGCACGTTTTCCTGACAACTTTCAGGTGCTAACCCACGGGTGGCCCTTCCAACTGCTCGCACGCAGATTGCCAGGCATCGCTCGGGGCGTTCTGCAGGTGCGTGATGACATTTTCAAGCAGTCCTTGGCAGCGACGAGGGGGAGAAAGCATTTGTCAGTGCAACTTCATGCGCAGACTCGATCTCAATGAGCATGCCATGGCCATCTCTGAGGCTTCAAGGCATTGAGTTGAAGTGAATTGCTGCTTTAGGCAGTACTGTGCTGCGCGTTGAACCATTCAACACCGCATGGCCAACAACGATTCAACACTCGCTCCCCTGGCCGCAGGCTTTGCTATCGTCACGTTCGACAGTGTTGCAGCTGCCCAGAGGGCGATGCAGACGGCTGACAACGCTTGTCTTTTTGGGCGGCAGGTCTCGGTGCGCTGGTACTCTGCGGAGCGCTCGGAGGCTATGGGCATGGGGCTGTCCACGCTAGCATGCAAGAGCAACGGGACAGGCACCGGCATGGACCCTTCGTTTGCCAACAGCATGCTCGCCCAAGGGAACGAGCTCCTGCTGCAGCGGCTGGCGGCTGCAGCGGCCACAGATGCACAGTGGACCAGTGCAATGCCCAGCAGCAGTGCAGGCGGCGCTTCTGCAGCCGCAGAAGAGCAGGGCAGCACCAGCTGGCTCAATATGGCTGCGTGGGTGAACTCGGCGTGCGCGCAACAGGTGCGCTGGTATGCCTTGTAAAGGAGGGGGGGGAACACTGGTACTCTGCGCCATGTGCAGCTGCTCAATTGCGTGCACGGCCAGCACAGAAAGGCGCTGCTTGCACTGTTGGGCCCTGCTGTTGCTGTGAGGCGTCACTTGGGGGTTGTCTACATCCCTGATGAGCAGGCGCTGGCCCACAGCCATGTCCCCTCCCACCCAAACCCTGTGGGACACCAGCTCATGCCCAACCTGATCTCATCCCTATTGCGCCCCTGTCTTGGTCCCTGTGCACAGGAGGCTGGCGGCGCAGCCACCGCCACGCGCCGCAGCTTTGACGGCGTGACGCCCCAGCAGGTGCCCCGCCGTCGCTCCACCCAGATCAGCGGCGTCAGCCTCTCCCTGGACGGCCTCGACCTCTCGGGCATCGGCTCGGCATCAGAGGCGTCCGGCAGCATGGGCGGTGCTGAGGACCCCGGGTCCTTTGGCAAGAGCCGTTTGGTGTCCAAGTGGGGTGTGCCGCTGCCATTGCCCGGCAAGCGGAGCATCGGCGGCCAGGACCCCACGTCCCTCCTGTCCGTGTCGGCCGGTGGCGCTCTCTCTGAGGCTGGCACCATGCACTCGGCTGCATCCATGTCCAGCGCAGGTGGCTCAGACGAGAACATCGCCGCCCGCATCGCCGCCCTCGGGCTATGTTGTGACCACCCTGCTGCGTCCCTGCTGCTGTCCTCTACATCTGCCGGCGCGTCCCTGCTCGGTACCGTCCCCTCCGTGTTGCTGACCTCGGCATCATCTCTGGATGATGCCCTGGCCGCACCCCTGCCCCCCCTGGCTCAGCAGCTCCAGCCACACGGCTCGCTGCCGGCTGCAGCGATGCAGCGGATCAACACGGGGCTTGTTGGCTACGGCCCCACCGCCGGCCCGCGCACCGCGCCCACCACCCCGTCCAAGCTCCCGCACGGCCACCATCACAACCACCTGCGCGCCCTGCAGCCCCAGGCTGGCCGTTTCCGTGCCGATGCGCTGGTCCCGCACCAGCCGATGCAGGCGCACCAGGCTGCGCTGCAGCATGCGCACCTGAGCGTGGCGCAGCAGCAATACACATCGGCGCTTGCACAGCTCAACGCAGCGCGCTCCCAGATCATCGCCGCGGCCGCAGCGCTGCAGCAGCACGGCGCGATGCCGTACGGCGGCCCCGGCATGCTGCACGCGCCGGCAGGGGCCTCCGCGCTTGACCTGTCGGGCCTTGGCGCCCTGCCATCCCACCTGCACTTGTTCTGAGCACAGGCCGACCACGTGTGGCATACACGCGCTCGGCTGGCCATTCCTATCTGAACGTGTCTGCGCCCCGTGTGCGCGTTGTCACCCAGCTGGCACACCGGAGCTTGTCCCCAAGATAATAAGACCACAGCCAGTCGTGGGCGTTGATGCTGCGCACGCGATGCTATCTGGTCCGACCAGTCGCTCTCAACAGTACGCGTGGCGCACGAGCACAATGACATTTAAGCCTTTCCCAAAGGGAAAAGCTAGGGAGAGGAGAAGAGGGGGTATACTGCAGTGGTACTCTGCAGCCCCGCTCTGAGCTAACGAGAGATCAGCTGGTTGATCATGAAGGTCTGGCTGCTGGCTGTCATCAGAGCTGGGCACAGATGAGAGCCCCTCCCCTCCCCAATGAGTGCGCGTGCTACTATTCAAATGATTCAGTGATCTGTTCCTGCTGCCCCCGGGCCTTGGTCCTGGCGGTGTTGCGCGGCCATGGCAAGCAGATGACCCCCGCTTTTGTGAGATGATATGCCCCCACGGGAGAGGCACGGCCTTCCGGGATTTGCATTACGATTCGTACAGACAACTGCCATTCTTTGTTGACGCGTTGCGCTTATTGGTCATTTGTAGCTGCCCACAGCGTGGCATGCGATCCTTCCACTTTATGAGATGTCTGGACCACCCTCCTCCCCCGTTTGTCTACAGTTGTGGGCGCCAGTCTTAGCAGGTCCTGGGGGGCCCTTTTTGGTGGAGTGATTCGCAGCAGCAGCAGCACGCTGTGATGCGACCTGTATGGGTTTGTGGTGCGCGTGTAGCATGATAGGAAGTTAGGCCTAGGCTTGCACGTGGCAGTTCAGTGGTAGGGTAGATGTTGCAGAATCGGCTGTGAAGAAGGGTTTTGTAGCGGATGTACATGTGCAGCGTGCTGGGTGGGTGGGTGGTCTGAGTGGCCTGCCATGCACTGGGTGCTGATTGGCTCAGCACCCACTGCATGGAGGGACGGGTCCATGCGGTTACCACGCAGCCGCACCCCCCTCACCCTCTGTTTTCCCAGCTCATAGGGCAGCAAGGCTGCCACAGCACCATTAGTGCCAGGTATGCTCAAGTGCTTGGTGCCACAGCGGCCGGGAACAGGGCCACGAATGCATGCGGACGGGACATCATGCGCGAAGGTCTCATTGGACCGCGTGTGAGAGGAGGGCGTGTGTTCACGCATGTGCGTTTCGTGTGCGTGAGCCCAAAACTATCGTTCTCTTGTGTGTTGTGTCCTGTGGAGTGATGCGTGACGCCCCTGCAGTATGGGGGTGGCCAAGCTAGTGTCTGTACGTGGTGTGTCGAGTTCCCAGGGTCTGTTTCCAGTGTGAGCTTGCACAGCAGTGCATTAGAGCTGCTGGCTCGGATGACGGCACTGGCTTATCTCAACTTTCGTTCTTTTTGTAATGCACATACCCTCCGGAGCGTGGCTGCACATGTGTTGTGATCTGCTCGTAAACCTCCTATTGCCACTAGGACAGCTCAGTTGCACAAGCTTTCAGCCAGTCATGGCCTGCTCAGCATTCAGGCAGTCTTGAATGCCCAAACAAGTGTTTGCAGGGGGTTCACACCCATGATCTCCCTCTTCCTTGACCGCCCAAGTGGCCTCCTTTACATTACTTTACATTACAGCATCATGTTAATGACGAGCACACTAAGGATCCCGCCTGCTACAGCATTATATTCTGGGGCTGAGAAACCCAACATGTATTTACAAGCTTGAACATGAATGAAGAACCTGCGCTTCCTGTTTGCTGCTTGTCTGCTCGTTGCATGTGCCGATGCAGCTGGGGAGATTACCAGCAGTTTATTGGGCCCAGACTGGGTCCCCCAAGAGCCAGCAAATCACATTGCGCTCACTTGCCGTGGTTCTAGGCATATTACTGCCGTGTATGGACTAGCGTCCATCCTGGCCATCCATGGCCTGGGTATTCGCTGCGCCGATGGAACAAGCAACGAGACATGGCGATCTAGGTGTGTATGCCTTACCCTGCATACCTGTTCTGCCGACTGGCACTGAGGACGCTTGCTGGCGTGCAAGGGCACAGCGCAGCGATCAGAAGTCGAAACTGTCTAAATGCGAGGTCATCTCGTGTCCATGCTGCATGTCCTACTTCTCACATGCTGCACAGCACATTTCTTCCCCATGCACGCAGCTCAAGCCCTGATGCGTCGTCCTTGAGCCCGCCAGGTGGCCAGCTGCACCTGTTCAACGTGTCCTGTGCAGCAGGTTTCACAGGCGTGCAAGCAGGCCCATCAGACACGATCCCTGTGCTTGTCAAGGGCTGGAGCTTACAGCCTGCAGATGTGTCCTGTGCATCTGGCTGGATGCCAGAGTCCCGGATTGGATGGTCCAGTGTCTCGCAGCCACAAGCCTTTGATTGCAGCGCAGCTGGGCCGGATGCACGACTGGTAGCCATCCACGTGTACCAGCTGTCACCAGATGCAAGCACGACCGGCCCAGCGATCTCACACCTGTCTTTCACGTGTGCAGCGCCTGCACCCCCTGCTGCACCAGCCATCGATTCTGCAGCCATCGTGCGTGCTTATGACCTGCCCTTGCCAGGAGACAACCTGACGCTGCCTGCAAGCGCCGCCCTGCAAGGTAAGGCTTGTGCTGGTGTATTTCTTGTCCTGCTTCTACGCTGCGGCTTGCGCAGCACGCAGGCCATGGCGCATGAGCTCAGGGGTCCATGCCCCTGCAGATCACCATGCGTCAGCCCACCCTCCAGCTTTGCAGCTGGACTGCTGCACGCACCAGCTGCTGCGCCTGAGCTGAGCGCAGTAGGAGCACGCAACACCCAGCTTGCGCAGCCATGCACCTGCAAGCCTGGCATGGTGTGCCTTTATGAAGGAACGCTATCGAATGGTCCTGCGCTGTTGGCCCTGAACCATGCAGGTTATGAGGTGCTAGGTCTGCGAGGCAGGCGGCCAGACTTGCGGCCGGCTGTGTGCCCCAACCCACTCACGGCCAGTCTGCTGTGCCCCCCTGGTGAGAGCTAAGCCAAACACGCAGCAGCCAGCTGCCTCACCATGCACTGCTGTGGGGTACAACGTACAAGGTACAACTGGCTGCACTGGAAAGTGTGGCGCACGCATTCTTTGCATGATTTGGATTGTTGGATGCTCCAGTGCATGCAGCCTGTGTGCCTGATCTAATGTGATGCCGCGTGCATCGCCCCTGCAGGCGAATGGGTCACCTCTGTGTTTGGCACCAACGGGGAATGGCTCTACAGCCTGGGGGTTGGCTGCTCTGGGGGCAGTCGCATGGGACCTGCCGGCTGGCCGCCCATGCAGCCCACGCTGCTGACCCATCAGTTCCATTTCAGCTGCCCTGCGCCAGGGGCACCAGGCACGAGGCCAGGGGCAGCTTATGCTGGGTTTGATGGCATCATTGCATTTGAGGATGACGGGCTACGGTCCTTCACGTCTGTGCACGCGCTGCACCTGCACTGCACCACGTCACCGGCCAACAGGTCCGACTGGTACGTCGTGCGCTGAGGCGGGGGGCTGAGCTGGCACTGGCACCAGGTGTTCATATGCATGGGGCCCCATGCCTCGCGGCTTGGAGGTCCTCAGGCGCATACGGCAGCTGCTGTGGCTGTGAAGCAACACAATGCTCCAGTGCCTCTAGCGTGGCATTCCAATGGGTGTCTCGTGCACACTTCTTGTGGGCCCCCGCCTCGTGTGCCCACTTCTTCTCATACCTCATCACTTTGCTGCCGCTGAGATCCTGTTGTGCACCCTGCGCTGGGCTGCAGGACGTTGCCTTGTCTTGGGCAGGGGGTCCACTGTATTGAGCCCTCAAGCAGGCTGTATTCTACAGACGACCCCTGGCTCTGGAAGGACAAGGTGGCAGCGGCTGCACAGTGGTGTAGCGAGGGCCGGCTGTTGGCTGGCTTCGCAGTACGCGTGTCCCAGTTGGAGCATGAGGGCCAGACCAGCGTGATCAGTCAAGTGCGGCCCGTGTGCTCAGTACCCCTGCCCATTCAGGAGGCAGGTGACGCTACAGCAGCTGTGGCGGGGGAAGACGGCAGCACGCCGCGCGGCAGCAACAGCAGCAGCAAGAGCGCGCCAGCCATGGAATCAGGCAGCGCATCAGGTGCCCCCGAGGCCGGTGTTGTGCGCGAAGCAGGGGACAACACTGGCGCAGATGTTGTGCAGCTGAGCCGCGTGTTTGGGGTCAAGCAGCAGGAGGAGGCAGCAGCTGCTCGGCTGGCGTGCCCTAGTGGCGAATGGGTGGTGGGCTGGGGCGGCCAGGCAGGCCTGTTCCTGGGGACCTTATGGGTGCGGTGCAGTGGGGGCGGCATGGTCTCCAGCCAAGATGGTGTGGAAGATAGTGGCGGCTTTTCATCCACACCAACCCTTTGGTCGTCGTTTTTGTTCAGCGGTTGCCCCGGTGGTTATGAGGCTGTGGTGGTTGAGGACACAACCACCTGGGATGCACCGCCCGTGGGTTTGTCCCTGCGGTGTGCAGACACAAAAGTGTTCACGGAGCCACAGTTAGGGAGCGCCACATATCACGAAACGCTCACATCAACATGGCATTGCCAGGAAGGGAGCCGTCTGACAGAGCTGCTTGTGTGGGTGGGCACTGGGCTGGCAGCACCCCTGATACAGGCAGTAAACAGCTTGGTAGGGCCCGTGGGCGCAAAGCTGGTGAGGGCCCTGCAGGTGGGATGTTCCCCCGTCAGCGTGCCGACACCGCCTGCAGCTGCTGTGGATGCTCTACCGATGTGTGAGTGGGCTCGCTGTCTCTCAGGCCATGTCCTTGAGCTGCTGGGATGGGTGCTGGGGGTTGGGTTGGGGGTTGACACTCCACGATGCATCTCATTGTCTGGACCACGCATGGTCACGTTATGCGCTTGTTCCCCAGTGCACCTCTCTCCGTTCTCAACGTTGCTTAACGTGCATCCTCCTTCATGTCCCATATGCGTAGGGGTCACTGCCAGCTTACCACCGCTGGGGCGGGCTGCTGGGTCATTTATCAGTTTGGCGGACAACACACCAGGAGGCAATAGTGCCTTAGGCACCCACACATTGATGTGCCCCGCGGGGACGTACGTCACCGCGGTCAGCACAACCACAGGCATTTTCATGTACACCCTGGAGCTGCTGTGCAGTGATGGCAGCCGGGCGTCCAGATGGTCCTTGCGCAGCACTGGGCCACCATCAGGGGCAGCAGCAGTGACCTTGGATTTGACGCGGGTCGGCACCGCAGCAGGTGCTGGGAAGCCAGGGCCCCAGGACGGCCTAGTTGGGCAGTTCTACTATGTGCTGCCTGCCATGGACCTGCTGTACAACTTGTCCTTCACCTGCCCACCTGGGTCTGGCATGGCAGCACTCAGTGGGCTTCAGGATGAGGGACCCGCGCCCACGTACAAAACTGGCAACCTGTATTCGCCCACCCGGGTGCGCAAATGCGTGAGGGAGTGAAAAGGGCATGAGGCAGCATGCTAGAGTGTGTGTGTGTGTGTGTGGGGGGGGGGGGTCGGCATGAACTCCTGCTTCCCCCTGTTCCAATAACAACAACTGAGGCAGGGCATGACTTCTACATCCCCCTGTTGCAATAACGACAACTGAGGCAGGCATTTGTTTGGCTGGGCATTGCGCATCATTGGCCATGGGACATCGCTGGGACCTTGAATCGTTGTCATGCCAATCCACATGCGCAGGTGGTGTTCCGGTGCCAGGGCGACAGTGGCATGGGACGGGCCTCAGCACCTGACAACTTTGCACAAGCTCTGGACTCATTTGGCTTCTGGGCTATGCTGAACCCACCGTGAGTTATCGTAATGGCTGCCTAGCTACCTGTGTATGAGCTCCTGGGCCTGCTGCATGCTTGCATGCTTGTGGCCAGGCTGGCTTGCTACTACTGAGCATTCAGCACTGCTACTTGTTTTGCTGGCGTGCGAGGATCGCCCTGCTGTTTTGGTGCAGCTGTGCGCTGTGTGCAAGGGAACCAGCAAAGCCCCGAGCATGCAGTACTGATGTCTTGGGCTTCCCCTTTGTTGGCTCGGTCGTTCTGGTCTAGAAGACTTGCATGGCCCTCCTTGACCATGTACCTCATACCCTGCTCCGCCTGTGCACAGGTCTGTGGTGGAGGGCCTGCTAATGGCACGAGGCCTGCCTCAGAAGAACCCACGTGGCCTGCAAAGGCCGACCACCACCCTGACATGCCCTGGCGCTGGGGGTGTTATGGTGGGGCTCAGCGTAAGTGTGGGCCCCCCAGAGATGCTGGCACCCTCACTGGTCATCATCCAAATCACAGCCCACTGCTCCACCATGCAGTCTCTGGCAGCAGGCCGCACACTGCCGCCGCCTGCTGACGGCGGTGTATCTGCACCTGGAAGCGACAGTCACACGGCACCGCCCCCTGTTGACCCGGCAATGACAGCTGACCATAGGGGGAGCGTGAGCGCTGTGGCGGTTGGGGTGGGTGTGGGCGTGGCAGCGGGTATGATGGCTGTGGCTGCGGCAGCCGTGCTGCTGCTGCGCCGCCGCCGCCTCCGCCAGCACGCACCCGCCAGCGCTTCGCTATGGAAATGCATCGGCAACCAATCAGTGACCTCCACAGTGGCAGGCACAGCCGAGGGCAGCGGCGGCGGGGGCAAGGGCGGTGGGGCTGCCGCACCTTCCATATGGATCGCATCCAATCGGCCACATGCCAGCGTGAGCAGCATTCAGGCGCTGGGGGGCCCCGACTCCTCACGTGCCACCACTCTGGAGGGCACTGACTCAAATCAAGTGACAAACTCCTGGAGCGTCAACTTGCCCAGCGGCCCTATGTCAGCGCAGACCTTTATGTCCCACTGGATCAGCATCAGCCAGCAGCCCAACCAGGGCCCCAGCGAGCCTGCTCCACCGCCAAGGCACAGCAACGGCTTCGAGCCCGCACCCAGCACTGCCCCACCACCAGTGGCCTCAGAAGAGCTGCCAGTGCTGCTGCCTGCCGGCTCTGTCGAGCTGGCAGCACTGATGGTGCAGCGCCCTGCTAGTTTGTCTGCGGCCACAGCCATGACACCCCCCACCAGCTCCCCATGCGCCAAGAGTGCCCCGCATGTACAGCCTCTGGGCTGCACGGCGTCGATGAGTCACACGCCGCTGCCGTGGCCGCTTGGGCCCGGCACTGTGCACTCCGGCAGTTTAGGGCACTCCGCCGAGTTGCTGGGTGCTGACCTACTGCCAGCAGGGGAACCGCAGCCGCCTCACAGCCCACTTGACAAGCTGGAGCCTGGAGCATTGGTGAAGCCCGCCACGCTGCTGGATGTGCTGCGATTCGCGTCCCAGGCTGTGTTCAACCCTGCGGGGCCAGGCTCTGCAGCAGGGGGCACGGATCCCTGTGGAGGCGACGTTGCCATGTCAGGCAATGCGCCAGATCAGGAGCCGGACCCATATGCGGTGGACACATCGTCAGACTCTTCCAGCACGCCGCTGCCTGTACTGCGCTTGCCAACAGTACCGGCAGTACTGGCAGTACAGGCAGTACAGGCAGTACAGGCGGCCCCCAGGCCCATCTCAGATGCCACCAGCCGCACCTCTGGTGCTCCAGGCAGTCACGCATGGCAGTCCACAGGCAGGCCACGGAGCTCTCCCTTGGAAGCAGCAGGCCCGCACGTGGTCCCGTACAGCACGGCAGCAGCTGAACGAAAACACCGCAGCAACGCCGCAGCCGTTTCACACGCCTCCGACCTGCACGTGTTCATGCTGAAGGCACCGGCCACGCTGGTGCCCTCACACCCCGTGCCCAGTGTGCCAGAGCCGTCCCTGAGTGGGGCTACCAGCACTGTGGCTGCTGGCAGGGCAGACGGGTGTACCCTGGGGATGCTTGGGGCGCCTGCGTTGCACGCCAGCTTGGTGCCCGCAGGGCCGATGGCCCCAGCAGCTGCGGTACTAGCGGCACTGGTGGCCATGCCAGACCCTGCCTTTGGAGCCTCTGCTGCTAATTTGGAAAGAGGGACAGCACAAGGTGCACAACAGGAACAACATCCACACCGGCCGAGGAATCCTTCTATGTCCCTGCCCTGCGTGCAGCTTGATTGCCTGATCAGTACGGGGGCATGCTCATGGGTGTTCCGTGGTAACTGGCTGGGCCATGGCCCGGTGGCAGTCAAGCTGGGCCTGGCCACACCCCATGGAGACCAGGAGTCAGTGGCAAGGGGGCTGCGGCGTGAGGCTCAGCTGCTGTCCACGCTGCACCACCCGAACATCATCACATGCCATGGAGCGTGGCCGGGGGCACTGCTTGGCAGCCCTGAGCTTGATATCTTCGCCACGCCCACATCCCACAAGACCCTGGCCCTGGGTGCAAGTGCTGGGTCCGCGCTGCCACCTGGCGCAAGCAATGAGGCTGTGGCAGAGGCCGAGGGGGTGCCATTCATAGTTCTGGAGCTCATGGGCATGAACCTGGCACAGCTGCTGCATGCGGGCCCTGAGCAGCGGCCACTGCGACGGGTGCTGCAGCTGCTGCTGGGGGTGGCCCGTGGCATCGAGTACCTCCACAACAATGGTATCGCTCACCGAGACATCAAGCCAAGCAACATCCTGCTGTCGTCTGACCTGGCATGCGCCAAGCTGGCAGATCTGGGCTTGGCGCAGCCTGTCCGCCACGCTGCATGCACCAGCACAGGCAGGGGTCAGCCCAGCAGCAGTGGTGCAGCTGGCTCAGGCACGCTGCTGCACCAACTGGACCTGCCTGCCAACTTGGATGAAGTCGGCATTGGCAGCAACTCAGTTGCACTGGATGCAGCTGTTGGCTCATTGGGCGTTACCCCTGATCGGTCCAGGAGCAAGGTGTCAGCAATTGGGACGGCTGTAGGGAATGGGCATGGCTCAGCCTCCCCCGCCTCATCAGCAGCAGCAGCTGCTGCAGCAGGCACAGCCATGCGTGGCCACCTGCAACAGGCCACAGAAAGGATCGGGGCTGGCACGGTGGCCTATCTCGCCCCTGAATGCTTTGGTCCACTGCATGAGCAGGGAGGTGGCATGCTTGGCAGGGAAGAGGTGGATGAGGTACCACGAGGATGTGACAGCACCGGGGAGGGGGCCACCGCTGTAGGTGGCTACGAGGCCGATGTGTACGCCTTGGGCGTAGTTCTGGGGGAGGCTGCAACAAGGGAGCGGCCATGGCACGCCTGCCGCGCACATGCGATCATCTGGCATGTTGGGGTGATGCAGGAGTCGCCCTACCCAGCTGCCACGCTCGCGGCCCTCCCCCCCGTGCTGGCACAGCTGGTCACAACCTGCCTGAGCCCTCGGCCCTGGCAGCGGCCCAGTGCAGCACAGGTGGCCTGTGCACTGGAGTCCCTGTTGGCTCATGGTGCGCTGGAGTGAGCAAGAGTGCAGTGTGCGACAAAGAGGTTGATGGCAGGATGCGATGGGAGCTGCCCCATCTGCTCGCTTCGCACCAGCAGCCATGCTTACCTCATGCCTACTTGATCATAATCTGTCCAGCTTGAATTTCTCAGGCCCCCAGCAATCGCAGCTGTAAGCCGCGTGGCATGCGCATGCATAATCACTTTAATGTGCGCAAAGCTCTTGAGGTGCTTCCCCGTGACATGCGTACGACTCGATTCGTGGGGCATTCATGATGAGCTTGTTAATTGTTGGCCTGCCCACTTGGCTGGGGTCATTAGTCACTCTGTCACTTATTGGGTGGTGGTGCGCGTGCAAGTCCGCTGTGCTTGAGGGCCATGCACCTCGACCCAATAGGAGAACTGGAGGCTGGAGCATTGGAGCCTGGTTGTGTTTGTGGATCAGGGAGTATACCGATGTAGGTTGAGGTCAGGGTATGGAGTAGCAGGAGCAACCAGTAACAGGTGTGCAGCGGGCGGCTGCTATTGGCTTGTGCCGTTTGTTGCAGAGCCCAGGGCGCATGCCTGCGCTTGGTGCCTGCTGCATGTCCCCCTAAAGCTGGTGGTGATCAATCAAGGATTGATGTATTGATGTATGGACAGTCACACTGCATCTTTGCGGCTGTTGCTCATGTGCACACACGTTATGCTCCCTTGGTTCGTACCTTGATCCTCACGAATCCCAGATGCTGGTTCGAAACGAGTCCCTGTACAGGACTGAACTATTGCGTACGGGCCACCTGTTTTTAACAAGTACGCCTGGGATTTGGGAACGTTGGGTCTTCTGGGGGAAACCGGCAGGTCATGGGGGGGAATGGTGGTGGGATGCGTGGGCATAGGCGGCGTGCGTGCAGAGATTGTGTGCAGTCCTGGTTGAGTGCAGTCATGCCGCTGGGTAAGCTGATATACCAGAGGCATGCGTGAATATGTTCTATGGTGGGCCGCAGGGTGGAGTCAGGTGCGAGGAGGAACCGAGATGCTGATCTGTGAGTCTGGAGGTGTCAAGGTGACAGTGGTTATCCACCTGCAATGTGCAGTAACTGTTTTCAACGCTTCGTGATCGCGGCAGTGGTTGCAGAACCATGTGGTTGATGCGTCGCGCTTCCCTTTGTTGCAGAGGCCAGAAAAGCAAGCATGGTAAGGACAAGGGATGTGCTGGGCTGGGCATTGAGTTGGATGAGTGGCAAGACTGGGCAGGTTTGGCAAGCAGGCAGGTTTGGCGTGTAGGCTTGGGATCCAGGGGATATGGTATGAGGGTGGTTGATTCGCTTGGAGATTTGGGTGGACTCGGGGGAGGGGGATTGGTGTGGAATGTGGATAGCTCTATCGTACCAGCTGTGTCATGGGATGACCCTTTCAGTTTGCCGTGTGCGGCATGTGCTCGATGTTGTAGTGGCACTTATCGCTTAGCGCAGCTGTTGTTGACATCATGACCGTGGCTGATGCAGCGAGATGCATTGCTGTGGATGTGGCCAGACGTGCTACAGCACGTCGGTTGATTGCCTGGTATGTGTAACTGTTTCGCCATCCACAGGGGTTTACGTACAGTTCTCCTGTATGTACCATAGTAAGTATGGTCTTATGGTGGTGGTTTATGGAGCATGCGCATGCAGCAGCACCCGCGCCTGGCTCATTGCAGCGATCCAGTGCAGCTCAACCTCCAAACGGCAAGGGCGCACTCTCAGGCTAATAGACTGTTAGGTTACATGGCCTTCGACCCGCGATGGGCCGCTGGCAGTCTCCCTTTAGATGACAACAGCATTGATCTCATCTTGTTTATCTTGCCAATCAGAATCATACAGATCCATGCAGTCAGCTACAAAGGCTCTCAGGCTATGCGCCGGCTGAGGACGCGAGGGGCCATGGTGGTGTCAGCACTGGCGGCTGGACTCAGTCTGTGCTCAGGCAGGATGTGCTCACATGAGCGGGCGTGTCCGCCTATGACAGTGCAGGCGCAAAGCACCGGCAGCTGTTCAGGTGGGCAGAGGATGCTGCCACGTGTGGCTGGCAGGCGGCTGGATGAGGGGAGTGTTCACCTCATTGCAGAACCTGGTTGCACCTGCCAAGGCCGCTTCACGGTTGACTAATCATCACCTGTGTGGTTTTGTGTGGGTTCAAAGCAAATGTAGGCATTCACCGCCATCACGTCCAACAGTTTGATCAGCACTTAGTTTGCGATACTTCAGGGGTTGGCTGCTGCACCATCGACAGGGTGGTGGCCGTTTGGCCTAACAAAGGTGACCCGTCCTGACTGAACCTGTATTACTGGCACCTCCACAAACATGGTCACCGAAAGTAAGCTGTATAAGCCCCACCTGTCTCCGGAGGCAGCTTTTAAGCACTCTGATGCGGCAGCCCCGACAGGGCTGCAGAGGGTGGCCACAAATGCGTCGCTTCTACGCTCGGTGGACAAGTCGCAGCAGGTTGGTGATGCAGGGGACCTGCATGCACCTGCCAACGTTAACGGTGATGGCAGTACATTCGGGTGCGACTGGTCGCCGGGCCGCAGGTGCACTTGGGGTTCACCAACATCAATGCGTATGTACCAGTTCTATTTCAAGGCACTAGTCCGTTGGGGAGCACGCATGATGACAAGGCAGATGCCAAAGAGGAGAAGCCCAAGGAGCGCCAGATCCTGTTCGATGTCAATGGCGTGGTCAAGCCAGGCGAGGTGCTGGCACTCATGGGGCCATCTGGCAGTGGTGAGCAACGTTGACCTTTTAACTGGTGCAGGAGCAGGCAGCATAGCACACGAGCACAGATACACCTACATTTCTTCCAGACTGTGTGCAATGGGTCACTAGCAGACACCGTAATGGTGCATGCACGAAGGTGTGCCCGAAGGTGTGCATACAACTTGGCCATGCACGCTGCCATGCACGTATGCATTTCATGTTGAGCTGATGTGTGCAGAGCACTGTGACATCATGATGGGGTTCTCTGTCGTCCGTCTGCTGGCCTGCAGGCAAGTCATCCCTGCTCACGCTGCTGGGCGCACGCTCCAAGGCGCGGGTACGTGCTGCTGCAGCAACGCACAAGCTACACGCGCATACACATGGCGCATGGCACAGCTGGTGCACAGTTGTGCTGCGGAGTGTGCGTCTGCTGCATGCTGATTGCATGCCCTGCCCCCTTCCTGTGCCTGCCATGCCCTGCAGCTCGCTGGAGACATCCTGTTCAACGGACAGCCCATGACCAAGCGCATCAAGCGCCGGCTGGGGTTCGTGACACAGGATGACCTGCTGTTCGCGGAGCTGACAGTGTATGAGACACTGTACTACGCCGCCATGCTGCGCCTGCCGTACGCATGGCCCAAGGACATGAAGCTGGCACGCGTGGAGATGGTGCTGCAGGGGCTGGGGCTGACCAAGTGCCGTGACACGATCATTGGGAACGCTTTCATGCGCGGCGTGTCAGGCGGCGAGCGCAAGCGCGCATGCATCGGCCACGAGCTGCTCATCAACCCCTCGGTGCTGTTCCTGGATGAGCCCACTTCGGGCCTGGACTCCACCACCGCGCTCAAGCTGGTGCGATGGCTGCATCTCAAGCAGCCTTAGCCTCAGGGCTGACTGACATGAGAAGCATGTGCTGCAGCCATCGGCAGCCTTTCATCAGGCTTCTCATGCCTGCGCACACCATGTCCTCCGCCATGCGCTGTATCAGAAGTGCTGCGGCATGCCCTGCAGGTGCACACGCTGCGCAGCCTGGCCAGTGGGGGCCGCACCATCGTGGCGTCCATCCACCAGCCCTCATCGCGGCTGTACCAGCAGATGGACAAGCTGCTGCTGCTGTCGGAGGGGCGCACTCTGTACTATGGGGACGCGCATGCAAGCGCAGCATGGTTCGGGCAGGCCGGCTTCCCTGTGCCATTTGGTGTGTCCACGCCTGACCATCTGCTGGACTTGGTGCGTCTCGATCACTGTAATCTTGCTAAGCTCGCAAAATCTGGTCCAGATTGCTGCAGAACCAATACAAAACCTTTGTGTGTGGCCTCATCTTGAATTGCATCCAGTGAACATGGCTGCGCTTGTGTTTAGATAACGACTGTCAGGCTCCGGCATGCAGACACATCTGTAAAACGCCGTGTTATTATTAATATTAACATGGCTGCGCTGCTTCTGTAAGTACTTGATGCGTGCCCACTTTTGCATAAACACAGGCGTGTGGGAACCTGGCGAGCCTCTCTCCTGCAGAGGCACAGAATGCTCGCAGAGCACTTGTTGATTTGTTTGCTGGACGCAAGCTTGGTGCGTGCGTGTTTATTAGTCACCGCATGTGAGACGCTTTTGCAGCATCACAACGCCATGATCAGCCCGCTGCCCTGCAACTCATGGCAACACAAGAGGGCCCGCACGCCGGATGAGCTGATGTATACGGTAGGAACACAATCCACAACTTTGGCATGTGATCAGCAGGCCGTGGGGACCAAGGTATCCAGCCGATGGATTTTGAACCAGATGTTCTGCGTGCCGCGGGGCTGGAGGCTGTGGGCGGGACGTCTCGGAGTGGCAGTGGCAGCGAGCCTGATCTGGCAGGGATTGTGACTACACCAGATGAGCCCGTGAAGATTCTGGTGGAGTCAGGGAGCTCACAGCAGGTGCATTTTGAAAAGATTTTGATCTGGGGTTTGATCAGGGGATTGATCAAGTCTGATCCTGGCCCTGTGCTGCTGTGAATCTGTGGGCTGGTTTCCAGGGTTGTACCTCTGCAAGATGGTGGGGCCAGCTGCTGTGATCCGACTAACGCCACTGTTTGCTTGCAAGACAATAAAACCTGCACTGTTTGTACTTGTCCTGCGTGCCTGCACAGCCAGCTACTGCTGATGGACAGGAGGAGGAGCCAGACGCGCCAGACCACGAGAAGTGGGGCGCACCATGGCACCAGCAGATTGCGCTCCTTGCATCGCGCTGCATTCGCACGCGCCGCTTCCAATCGCTTTCATGGCAGCGCATCTCGGAGGTCGTCATTGGTGGGTGTGTGGATCAACTTTGTTGGCTTGAGACTATAATCCTATACAGAGGTAGGGAAGACTCAGGTCAGGTCAGGCCCAGGCCCTCAAGCCGCAGGTGATCACAGGTCAACAGCAACGTGCTGCAGATCTGCAACACAGGCTGTTGGATGCCTCTCACTCCTCAAACGTGCATTACTTCTGTTGTGGAACCCACAGTTGCGACGCTGGTGGGCATGTTCTGGTGGCAGCTGGGCGCTGGTGAGCTGGACTCGCAGCGCGTGCGGGACCTGTCCGGCCTGCTCTTCTTCCAGGTCCTGTTCATGTCCTTTTCCACCATGTTCCAGGTGCGCATGCCACTGAAGGGATCGTTTTGTGTGATGTTCTTAGGGGGGGGTGCTTGGTTTGCTGTGGTGGGTTACAAAATAAATGGCAATGGCTACCAGCTTGACTGATTCGTTGATTTGGCTTCAGCTGGGAACATTGTGTATGCTGTGCTTGAGGATGGTGTGATCATTCAGTGGCACCTGCTTGCGTGGTCAGTTGGTCACGCCTACTTGCTCCCTCGCTTCCTCCTTCCTTCCTGCTCCATACGCTCGTGGATGGCGGCATTTCCAACTCATTGGTGCCTGCGATGGATGCCGTGTCCCACCACCGCAGGCGCTGTTCACCTTCCCCACAGACATGAAGATGCTGATCAAGGAGCGCCAGAGTGGCATGTACCGCCTGTCAGCGTACTACTTTGCGCGCTGGGCGTCTGACATCCCGATGGACTGCCTGATGCCATCTGTCTTCATCTTCTTGATATACTGTGCGTGCGGTATTGCTGTCACCTGTTGCTTACCTGTTGCTCCACTGAACAGGGTGTGCAGATGTGCATGTCCGTGCCTTTCGTTTTACACATTGCTTGCCAGACTGTCTGAGGCTCAGCAAGCAGCACTGTCGCTTGCGGAGTTTATCAGGCTTGGTCAAACTTCTCGGTCAAAGTTGCTGCCATTCAAATTGGTTCATCCCCCAATTCACTTCTTTGACCAACAGGGATGACAGGGCTGCGGATCACTGCAGGCGCCTTCTTTGCCCATTGGTACGTTCGATTGTAATTTTATTATGTTTGACGAGCCTGGGCTCCTGGCCATGCGTGCTCTTCAGCCTGCCTCCACATTCACAGCACTTGCCTGATCTGTCTAGAGGATCCTGCCAAACCCACGAGGTATATTGTTTTCACTAGATGGGTTAGGTTCGTCAGAGTACTGGCTGAACCTAGGGATTTGAGGGTAGAGGCAAGCACGGCGGACCTGGGCTGAGGGGAGAGACCTCCCCATGATAGGTCCCTCTCATGGTCACTCAAGTGTTAGCGGCTGGATCAACCCCTGGGTTGCGCCCAGCCCCTACACTTCGCTCTCTCCACTCAGCCCAGCTCGCGCAGTGCTGTGTGATTTTTTGTTTCCCTCCCACCTCCCTAGTCACTGTCCCTTGCGTTGCTTTACATCTGTCTTTTGCTGTTTGTTGCTTATTGCTTGTTGTGTGCTGTGCGCTTGGGGATTCTCGGGTAAGCACTCACATGCGCGCACCGACACACACCAAGCATGCTGGCTGCTGGCCTGGCTATGGCCTGCTCAGTCCATACTGCATGCCATCCCTGTAGCATCCCATGAGCCAGGCCCTTTGCTCCTGCCCGGCATTGACCGGCAGTCAGCATGAGTTATGGGCCCATCACTCTTAGTTGGGCTATGATGACGGCTGTATTCCCCCAGCAAAAGGGGATGTATGTGCCAGCCTGAGCCCTCAAATGCCTGCTGATATGCCTGTGCAATTGCTTGCGTGCCATCGGCATGTGTGCAGGTTCTCGATGATTTTGTCGTTGATGGTTGCACAGGTGAATGATCCTGCACGATATTCCATTTGGGTTGTTCACATGCATAGCTGGGTAGCTCAGGTGGTCTGTTTGTGTGGTAGCAAGCCGCCCTTTGATGTGATTGGATCATAAGCGTACTGCCGCCAACACCCCTGTCGTTCCACTGTCCGGTGCTGTGCAGGCGGTTGGGCTGCTGATCGGCGCCTCCATTGCTCAGCCAAAAACAGCAATGGCCATCTGCTCAGTCTGCAACCTGTCCCTCATGCTCTGGTGCGCCACAGCTTTCATTCCCCGCTGGTAGTTATCTTTCTCCTTGCAATGCTCCCTTTAGCTGTTCTGCAGCAGCATAGCTGTTCTGCAGCAGCTGCTGCACGGTGGCTCTATGGACTTTCTGCACCTATGCTGAAACCACACAAAGGAGGATAAATGAGCATGGACTGATGGATGTTTGCTTCTGGGCTTGGCTTGGCTTCTGTACTCGCAGCTCGGGCTTTTATGTCACCGGCATCCCCGTCTGGATCTCCTGGATCAAGTACATGTCGGTCATCTACTACGGGTGCGTAGCAGCAGGCATGTTCTCAAGACATGTGTGTGATGTATCCATGGCCATGAACCCATCAGCAGCTTTGTTGTAATGTTGTCTTGTCTATCTTCGGCTATCTTCGCATCTGTACGTCTGCATGCTGCACCACATCGGATCCCTGCCTCCTGCGGCTGTGCTTACGCCGATCACAGGTTCAACTTGCTGAAGAAGATCCAGTTCTCCCACCGTGGCTCAGAAGCACTGTGCGAGGAGTTTTACAAGGAGCATCCAGATGCTGCTCCTGGCCGTACATACTGCGAGGTGGCCGACACCAACCTACTGGTCATTGACGTAAACCAGACGCCTGCGCTGGAAGTGCTGGTGCTGCTCGGCATGCTCACCGCCATGCGCCTTTTTGTGTACTGTGCACTCAAGCGCCAGACCACAAAGTGATGGCTAGAGGCCACGCTAGCTGCAGGGATCTACTTAAGCATTACGGGGCGTGGCAGGTCTGACGCATGTCTGACAAACCATACGGCTCGGCGTAGATGCCAACATCAGCGGCCACAGGTCATCAGCAACAGCTCTTGGCAGTTTGGAGTTGAATGCAGTGAGTGCATACGGCGCCACATCCAAGGGTTGATGGTTGTGACGTGGACACACCAGCCTCACCTTTGTCATGATATGAGCTGTACTGCTTTAGGTTTTGCATGTGTACAGACGGATGCAAGCATGTGACAGGAGATGTAGGCCACTGTGCTGTGTGCTGTGCGTAAGATGGCCTTGCCTCTAGAAGAAAGCTTTTGGCTGCGCACGATGCTGCAGCTCTGCAGCGTCTCATAGTTTTGAGGGTCAGCTTTCTTGTTGGCTGGTACGGTACGAGCAAGGCCTGTACGGACAGCTGGCCTGCTACAGCAGCGTATAGTATAGCAGGTATAGTACCGTGTGGGGTGTTGGGTGCGCACCGCTGCAGCCTTGGCATGTTCATGCCATGGCTGCGAGAACGCAGGTGTGAAGAATGGCACCACGGCGTCATTGGTGGTAATCACTCTGGCCTTAACAAATACCTCAGTTAAGGCGAGCATATAATCATATTGCACGTCTCGCCAACTGCACTGTACGGTCCATTCTGACCTGTCAGCCTTTTCTGCAGCGACAGACCACTAGGCCGCAGGGAGGGGTCTTGTTTCACGGATGGCGGCAGACTCCGTGCATGCAACACCGGAGGCTGCATTTCGAGCAAAGAGCAATCTAACCACTGGCGCAGCACCAGCTCTCCACAGATCCGCAACCAACGCATCGCTCCTGCGGAATGTCGACAAGTCACAACAGGTGCAGTTGCGAGTATTGGCCGCAGTTTGTGGCAATGGAAGGTTGTACTCAACTGCCTTATGGAAGGTTGTACTCAACTGCCTTATGGATGCAGGTGCACCTGGAGTTTAAGAATGTGAACGCCTTTGTGCCAGTGTTGTTTCAAGGCGCCAGCCCTGCGGGTGAGGATGCCGACGTCAAAGGCCAGCAGGAGGACAAGACTGCCAAGGAGCGGCAGATTCTGTTTGACGTGAGCGGCTTGGTCAACCCTGGCGAGGTGCTGGCGCTCATGGGCCCTTCCGGCAGTGGTGAGCTCTCAACCTCACATGGGCGCATCATGGGTGACATGGTGCCACACGAGGTGCACGAGTACGGCATGCCTGGCCAGCTACGCTATCACTGGCAGCCATGTGCTTGTTTGGTGACCTGGGCAGGCCTGCAGCCCTGCACTGCCTGCCTGCAATGCGGGCTGTGCCTGCCATCATCTGCATGCGCACAGGCCTGCTGCACCTTCTCGCACAGCGCCTGCATTAGCTTGTGCACATGCGCTGCTCCTGCACAATCAAAACGCTGACCTGCAAGCCTTGCTCCTTCGTCATGCAGGCAAGTCATCGCTGCTCACGCTCCTGGGCGCGCGCTCCAAGGCCAGGGTGCGTGGGCAGGTCATGGCTGTAGCAGGCCTGCCGCTGGTGCACATGGGACGTCTGTTTGGCCTGCCACACGAAAACCGTGATCTGCGTTGTACCCACAACATGAACCCGTACGCAGGTCAGCGGAGACATTCTGTTCAACGGACAGCCCATGACCAAGCGCGTCAAGCGCCGGCTGGGGTTCGTGACGCAGGATGACCTTCTGTATGCGGAGCTGACAGTGTATGAGACACTGTACTATGCCGCCATGCTGCGTCTGCCGTACGCATGGCCCAAGGACATGAAGCTGGCACGCGTGGAGATGGTGCTGCAGGGGCTGGGGCTGACCAAGTGCCGTGACACGATCATTGGGAATGCTTTCATGCGCGGCGTGTCAGGCGGCGAGCGCAAGCGCGCATGCATCGGCCACGAGCTGCTCATCAACCCCTCGGTGCTGTTCCTGGATGAGCCCACCTCGGGCCTGGACTCCACCACCGCGCTCAAGCTGGTGCGATGGCTGCAGCTCAGGCAACCTGGCTGACTGACATACGAAGCATGTGCTGCAGCCATCAACAACCTTTCATGCGCACACCATGTGCTCTGCCATGTGCTGACAAAGAAGTGCTGCGGCATGCCCTGCAGGTGCACACGCTGCGCAGCCTGGCCAGTGGGGGCCGCACCATCGTGGCGTCCATCCACCAGCCCTCATCGCGGCTGTACCAGCAGATGGACAAGCTGCTGCTGCTGTCGGAGGGGCGCACTCTGTACTATGGCGATGCGCACGCGAGCGCAGCATGGTTCGGGCAGGCCGGCTTCCCTGTGCCATTTGGTGTGTCCACGGCGGATCATCTACTGGACCTGGTGCGTCTCGATCACTGCAAAACCTGCCTCAATCGCTGCAGGGCATCTTGACATGACCTGGGCTTTGCAAGATCCACACTTGAAAGCTGCCAAGGCTTGGTCAACTAAAGCACCCATGTGTTGAGCATGGTGTCAATGCCTTGCCGCTGCTGTGTACGCCAACAATTGTGCAGAGCCTTCTGTCATCTGTGGCACATGATTGTTGGTTTCAAACGCAGGCTTGTGCCGATCTGCCAGGCCGCAACGCAGCAGAGTCGCAGGAGGCGCAGCAGGCCTTGGTTGAGCTGTTCAAGAACCGCAAGACAGGTGCGTGCCCCTACAGTGATTGAGCGCACCTGACCCATGTCGTCAGCGTTTTTGACTTGGCACGATGCACAGGGCACTGCATAACCGCGCTGCTGTGTTTTTAGATCACAGCAGCGTGTGGCACGTCATATCTGCGATGCTGTGCTCAGATGGCGCTAGCACTTACCTTGCTGCTTGTTCCTGCAGGCCTGGGCGCACACGGAATCCAGCCGTCCGACTTTGACGCGCATGTGCTGCGTGCGGCGGGGCTGGACGCGAACGGGACGCCTGCAAGCGGCAGCGACGGCGAGCCTGATGTTGCAAGCCTTGTGACGGTTCCCGAGGCGCTGAAGATCACGATCGAGTCCGGGGCCTCACGGCAGCGTGTGGGGCCAGCTGAGGCAGTAGATGAGGAGGAGCCAGAGGGTGGCCCAGACAATGAGAAGTGGGGGGCACCATGGCACCAGCAGGTTGCGCTGCTCACGTCCCGCTGCATTCGCACGCGCCGCTTCGCGTCGCTCTCCTGGCAGCGCATCACGGAGGTCATTGTTGGTGAGTCAAGCTTCAACTATTGCCCTATTCTGCAGGCTTTAGCCTCAGTGGTCTGGGGGTTCTATGTTCTCCCTGGCGTACTGGGTGTTGGCTGGGGTTTGTCTCAGGACTATAAGGAGCAGCGGTTGAGTTGTCAATGCCTGCTTGATCTGCAAGCATGGGTGTGTTGCTCCTGAGGTCTGAGGTTAGTCCTGGGCTGCAAGCAACTCACGTCGTCCTACTGCCTGGTTTGTGATCATTTGTCATGGAACATCCGCAGTCTCCGTGTTGGCGGGTATGTTCTGGTGGCAGCTTGGCGCAGGCTCTTTGGATGACAAGAAAGTGCAGGACCTGTCCGGCCTGCTCTTCTTCCAGGTCCTGTTCATGTCCTTCTCCTCCATGTTCCAGGTGTGTATTCTATGTAATTAAAAACTAGAATACTTACCGTAATTACTAGTTGGAATGATTCTGCTGCTGCTGTTGGCCAGGTCCAACATGCCGCATAAGCGGTGTGCCCCGGTAATTCATTGGCTGCTGCCATCTATGCTGTTCCTCGTTCCATGGCTCAGGTCACAACATCTGCTGTGCCTCGTGGATGGCGATGAACCCAACTCACCGGTGCCATGTCATGGATGCTGTGCCCCACTGCCGCAGGCGCTGTTTACCTTCCCCCTGGATCTCCAGATGCTGGTCAAGGAGCGCCAGAGTGGCATGTACCGGCTGTCGTCGTACTACACCGCACGCTTCCTGTCAGACATCCCCATGGACTGCCTCATGCCCACCATCTTTTGCTGGATCATCTACTGGATGTCAGGCCTGCGGGTGGCTCCTGGCTCCTTCTTCTGCAACTGGTTTGCCATGCTGCTGACAATGCTGGTGGCGCAGGGCGGCGGCCTCCTTCTGGGTGCCACTGTGAATCAGCCCAAGACATCCCTCGCCATCGCCACCATCTTCATGCTGTGCATGATGCTCTGGTGCGTGCTGTGCAGCCTGCTGCAACACCCGCTCTTCTCAGGATGCTACATACACTAGGGAATGTATTAATACTATTCACTGACTATACATGTATGCAATTATATAGCCCTATACCATGTAGCTTTCCCTTGCTACATGTGGTAGTGCAGCCTTGAGATGCGGGCGAGCTTTCCTTGGTCAGGTGTTTCATACCGCGCGGCAGCTTGGCATGTGTTGCCCTTGACCAGCACCTTGCTATGACGTGCACCTTGCTATGGCCAACACCTGACCCAATGTTTGCCATGTCCGCCTTTTCGCAGCTCGGGCTTCTATGTCGCGGGCATCCCCGTGTGGATTGCCTGGGTCAAATACATCTCCTTCATCTACTATGGCTACAACCTGCTGCTGAAGATCGAGTTCTCCCACCGCGGCTCAGAAGCTATGTGCGAGGAGTTTTACAAGGCGAACCCTGACGCCCCACCTGGCCGCACGTATTGCGAGGTCGCTGACACGGACAGCGTGGCCTTTGATGTGAACAAGAGCACAGTGGAGGAGACGTGCGTGCTTTTCGCCATGCTAATCTTTGTCCGCATCTGCGTCTACTTTGCGCTCAAGCACCGTACCGCCAAGTAGGGCGGCGACGGCGGCGGCGGCATGGGTGAATACTGGCCAGCGGCGGCAGTGCGGCTGCAGGGCTGTGGATTGAGTCCCGACTAAATGCACAATTTAACGGCGTGCAGGACCCTGCACCCATGACAAGCCACACAGGTGTTCTTTGGGGTGTTTTGGTGAAACAACAGCTGCACCTGTTCTGAAGGATTCTGTGCAAGGCTGGATCAGATCAGCGGCCTTTCAGATATGGTGGATATTTGGCCTGCGCGCTCTATCTGCTTGCTTCTCTGTCTATTGGTGTGGTGTACGGACAGTATCGTTTCATGCGCAGATATGCGCCGCTTTTTGTGGTTGGCAATAAGATCATTGGCTTTTGTGGCTATGCAATTCTGTTGCATCTTCCTGATTGGAAGGAGGTGCATGGAGTGCTGCTTTGGTGGCAGGTGCAGAGCTGATGATGAAGGCAGCATATGAGGATCTGAACCAACAAAATGGTCCTCCTTCTTATCAGCTGTTGAATGAAGTGCAGGGCACAAGCAGTGTGCTCCAAGTTGTGCACCGCAGCAAACGCTACCTTGCTATTCTTTGGCATACACTGTTGTAGGTTGCAGCTGCCACTTTTGGCTGTGCTGAAAAAGCGGCGCTGCTGGTAAGAGCAGGAGTGGCATGGGGGGGGAGGGGGAGGCTGTGGTGGGTTACAAAATAAATTATGCGTTACCGTATGTGCAGCAGCGGGGGCAGGCTAAAGGGCATGGCTTAGCTTGAACTGTTCGCAGTGGGCGCTGTTGGAGAGTGCAGCGGGCTTATCAGTGCTTCAGCAAAGGGCTGCAATAAGTGTCATGCATAGATGTGCCGGGGAGCACTGTGGGTTGAACCCTCACATATGTAACATGAACTTGGCAAATAAGCAGCGCCTCAATGGTATCTGGGCGGCCCTAGGTGCATAGTTTTACTACTGTGTCTCTGCATTCTCTCATTGCGTGCACGCATTGCGCGTTGTACTTGGGCGAATAGGGCGACATCAAGGTGCAACAATTCCTGCATGAGCCTGCATGGAGCCTGCAGCAAGCACCTCATCCTCCAACATAACATAGCGTCCTCCAGCAGGTGGTCCCCTCGGGACCGCATCAGCATACGCCCATCACCACAGCAGAAGGGCATGGTCACTTGAAAAACCGCCCGCATGTGAAGCTGCCGTACTCATGCCACCTCCCCCTGACGCCGTCCAATCACCGAGGTTCCACCTGCAGCATGCTGCTTTGCTAACAAAACCTGGCGGCGTGGATTCAGTCGCTTCACCCAGGGGCGTATGATTGCTTGTTATGCTCTGGACTGGAGTCAGAAAGTGTCAAAAGGACTTTGCCTCAGATCCTCGCGCGTTTTGCATGAAAACACAAGATGCAGCTCAGCGACCTCAAGCCCATCCTGATCCTATGCTTCGCATCGCTCGCACACATTGCACAGCCCAGCGGGGGGCCATTGAACCTTCCATTCTCAACACGCAAGCTATGTACACTCATCCTGAACCTAGCCAGAGCCCTGACAGTCTTCCTCTCCAGCTGCATGCCAGCTGGTAGGTAGTGTGGCAGCTGCCACCTACCGATTGCGAATCCTGACCCTTTGCAACACACACTGTTGGTAGTAGGTGTAGGTTGCCAGCTACCAGTTTCAATTCCCATACCGTAGGTGTAGTTTGCCAGATACTGCAGGCCAGCTACTCAGCATGCACCTGCTTGGGATCATTTGCACGCTTGGGGTAAGGACCCCGCACAGCAGATCCACCCCTTGCTCGAGCGCTGCACAGCTCACTCTCACCTGTCACTCGGAGGTGGACACTAGCCAAGAGGTAAGGGACGGCCAGGCTCCGGCATGCAGGCATATCTGATTATCTGTGACACGTTGCCGGCATGCTCCTTCTACTTGGTGGTCTGCCGCTTGAGTGCAAAGTACACGACCACGCGCATGACGATCAGGAACGCAAACAGCACGCACGCCTCCTCCGCTGGGCTCTTGTTCACATCAATGAGCAGTACGTCCGTTTCGGCCACCTGGCAGTACGTGCGGCCTGGTGCGGCATCAGGGTTCGCCTTGTAAAACTCCTCACACAGAGCTTCTGAGCCGCGGTGGGAGAACTCCACCTTGAGCAGCAGGTTGAAGCTACAGGCACATGGTGATGTGGGGCAGCGGCGTTCCCCTTAGCAGCAGCACAACTCGTTCATCATGACATCATGACAGTGGCATCATTTGACACCAGAGTGGGCTGAGTAGGTTTTAGGCTGTTGGGTGTTACAGAGCAGAGGCGGAGGCAGAGCTGCCCGCTCTTCAAGTCCATACTGGCTGGATTGAACACACACAGCAAGAGGCAGTGTTATTATTATTACTAGCAAGAGGCAGCACAGACGGCAGGAAAGCAGGCATGGCGAAGTCAGCTCTGGATCCCGCTCTGGCCGCTCCGAAACCTGCCCTTTTCTTGCTCAGATGCTCACCCATAGTAGATGAAGGACAGGTACTTGATCCACGCGATCCATGAGGGGATGGCCACCACGTAGTAGCCAGAGCTGCAGGCATGAGGGCAGCAGCAGCAGGGACGGTGGCAGGGTCAACAACAGCAGCAGCAGCAGCGGCAGCAGCAGCAACTGGGACGCGGTACATGCTTGTGATGAGGAGTGAGGAGCGCTGGTCCAAAGCTGATCCCACAAACACGCGCAAGTGTATGGCATGCGCTGGATACTTGGCAGGCACATGCAGGCACAGGGCAAGCCGTTGGTTGGCGGCGCTGGGTCACACAGAACGCGCTGGTCACACACCAGAGCATCAGGGCCAGCATGACAATCGTGGATATTGTGATTGAGGTCTTGATCTGGGATGACAAGGCCCCCAGCAGCAGGCCCCCTGCCTGGGCTGTCAGCATGGTCAAGATGGTCGTGAACCTGCAGCATGGAGAAAGAAACAGGCAGCGGGTCAGGTCTGGCAGCACAGGGTTGCAACCACAGCCGCATCCACTGATCCCATCCACTGACCCAAGACCGGATGAGTGTTCAGCCAGATCGAAGGGCTGGTGCGCAGAGAGTTGCTTATGCGCACCAGTTGCAGAAGAAGGCCCCGGCCGAGATCCGCAGGCCGGCCATCCCTGAGACACAAAGGCATTCAATCGAAGGCACGCCGTAGTGAGTACAGACTTCAGGATGGCGCACCAACTCTGTTCCATGCGGGTATTGGTTCAGGCACGTGCAGCGCAGGCTTGCAGCAACTTGAGCTAATGTGGGTTGAGAAAGTAATAATGATGGAGTATCATACATGACAAAATGATCAAGCATGCAGACACAGCCGCCAACAGCACCCACAGTAGATGATCCAGCAAAAGAGGGTGGGCATGAGGCAGTCCATGGGGATGTCAGACAGGAAGCGGGCGCAGTAGTACACCGACAGGCGGTACATTCCACTCTGGCGCTCCTTGATCAGCATCTTCATATCCATGGGGAAGGTCAGGAGTGCCTGGGGCACAGGGAGGTAGAGAATCAAGGTCGGGATGGAGGGCGCCAGCTGACGTACATTCTTATCGACCAGTTGCCTCTTCAGCACTTCCAAACCGAAGCCAACAAGATGAATACTTAGTTACCGTACCAGTTTACCGCTTAGGTTCCTCAGTTTTATACATTCCTCAGCCTGCCATCAGTTCCAGATCACCTGGTCAACTGCTGAGGATGAAAAAATTCAACACCTGCTGCAGGTCTAGCACCTGAACGCACCTGGAACATGCAGGCAAATGCCATGTAGATCTCAGCGAAGAAGAGCAGGCCCGCCAGGTCCCTCACTTTCTGGCCCGTGAGGTCACCACGGCCCAACTGCCACCAGAACATGCCTGACAGCAGCGCCACTGCAAGTAAGCGTGTGGAAAGGGCCAAACACATGAGATTCATGCCACCTACAGGCATGGTGCTCGCAAATGTGCTTGGCTGGAAGCCAAATCCAAGAGCTGCGCGGTGATGCTTCTGAGCTGTTCAGTGCATCCCTTTGCTGGATCAGCCCACTGGTCCCAGCATCTCTCACCACTGCTGTTTTAGTGCCTTGAGGCACCAGGCTTTGAGATGGCCAGCCTGGTGGAGCGATCACTGCAGAGGGCCACTCACCCACAAGAAGCTCCGTGATGCGCTGCCATGACAGCGACTCGAAGCGGCGGGTGCGCACACAGCGGGATGTCAGCAGCAGCACCTGCTGGTGCCAGGGCGCGCCCCATTTCTGGCCATCTGGCGCATCTGTTGTCTCGCTCGCCTCCCCGTCGCTATTCCCAGACGCGACAGCTGTCACCTGCGCGCACAGCACAGCAGCACACATCTTGGTTGCTCACACTGCTCGCCATGGAGATGGCGCCCAGACGGCATGTGATGCCACGCCTAGCCATTCAGGGGCCATTCAGCCCCCATTCCTGGCAGCAAGTCTCACCTGCCCCGACTCGATGGTCAGCTTCACATGATCATCCTTGGCCACTGTTGCAGTGGTCACCAGGCTGGACACATCAGGCTCGCTGTGACTGCGAGAGGAGCTGCCGCCCTCTTCCAGCCCTGCTGCACGCAGCGCGCCCGGCTCAAAGTCAGACGGCTGGATACCGTGCTCCTCACGGCCTGCAGATCAGCATCCGCATGCAGAGGTGGGATCAAGGTCATGCCAGAGTGTACGCACAACTAGTATCTCAGCTTGTATGCACTGCGGTACAACATGAGTGGTGCAGCGATGGTTGTGTGAACGTGCGCTGATAACTGCAGCTGCACGTCTTAACCAGCTGCAGGACCTGAAAGGTGAGAGCATAAAGCCACACACCAAATTTGCGGTTCTCAAACAGGTCCACCAACATCCTGCGTGCTTCATTTGCCTCGTCAGGGTCTAGGTGCGGCAGGTCGCCACACGCCTGCAGCGTGAGATCGGCATGGCAGGGCAAGGCGCATTCCTCAGGCAGCCCCACAAAGCCCCTCACAGCTGTTCAGGATGAGAGTCTGACATGACCTGCAGCGATCGAGGTTAAGTCTGCAGGATCAAGGTCGTGTCCTGCAGTGATCGAGACGCACCAGGTCCAGCAGATGGTCAGGCGTGGACACACCAAAGGGGACTGGAAACGATGCCTGGCTGAACCACACTGCGCTCGCGTGCGCATCGCCATAGTACAGCGTGCGCCCCTCTGACAGCAACAGCAGCTTGTCCATCTGCTGGTACAGCCGCGATGAGGGCTGGTGGATGGACGCCACGATGGTGCGGCCCCCACTGGCCAGGCTGCGCAGCGTGTGCACC
>BDCZ01000139.1:39349-65107 GCA_001662365.1 Chlamydomonas applanata
ATCATCTTGTGTCACGAACCCCAGCCGCCGCTTGATGCGTTTGGTCATGGCCTGTCCGTTGAACAGGATGTCTCCAACGAGCTGCAGGGCATAGCAGGCACAGGAAGGGGGCAGGGCATGCGATCAGCATGCAGCAGACGCACACTCCGCAGCACAACTGTGCACCAGCTGTGCCATGCGCCATGTGCATGTGCGTGTAGCTTATGCAGTTGCTGCAGCAGCACGTACCCGCGCCTTGGAGCGTGCACCCAGCAGTGTGAGCAGGGATGACTTGCCTGCAGGCCAGCAGATGGACAGAGAACCCCATCATGAAGTCACGGTGCTCTGCACACGTTAGCTTAGCATGAAATGCATACATGCATGGGCGAGCTGTACGCACACCTTTGCACTGTTACAGTGCCTGCTAGCGACCATTGTTCACATTCTGGGTAGAGTCAGGTCTTCTGTGTGCTATGCTGCCTGCTCTGCACCGGTTAACAGGTCAATTTTGCTCACCACTGCCAGATGGCCCCATGAGTGCCAGCACCTCGCCTGGCTTGACCACGCCATTGACATCGAACAGGATCTGGCGCTCCTTGGGCTTCTCCTGTTTGGCATTGGCCTTGGAATTGGGATTGGACTCCTCACCACCAGGGCTAGAGCCAGTGAACAGCACTGGGACGAAAGCGTTTACACTCTTGAACTCGAGGTGCACCTGTGCCGGGGTTCGATGGCACGGTGGTGGAGGGTACTTCAATGTACTGCCTCAATGTATGTTGACGTTGGCAGGTACATGCAGGTCCGGGCATCACCAAACCTGTTGCGACTTGTCCACGGCGCGCAAAAGAGAGGCATTCGTGGCTGATCTGAGCAGCGGAGGCACAACCCTGCTCACAGCCCCCGCTGAGGCCTTGGATCGGAAGAGCGCTTCCGGCGAGGCGTGCTCTGTAACAGCAGGCAGCTGCTCAGATACCATCTCTGATGGCTCCGTTGGAGGTGTGTGTGTGCACTCTACGGCAGCTCACCCGGTAGGTCAGTCTGCCTTTGTGCGGCCGCTACAAGAAAATGTCGTGCCACCACACGAACGCAAAGTAATGGAGCAATGCGAGCTCGAAGGCCAACGATGGGCTGGCCAGACGATCCTCTCACACTCTCATTCGTGTTGTCACGGCATCTGTGGACGACAGATGGCACACAAATCTTACAGCCTGCCCTGCACATGCTCTCAACTTGGATTGCCAGCGCTGGAGCGCTGGAGCGCTGGAGTACTGGCCTGCCTTGCTCACGAGCCTGCCTGCTCATGAGCCTGGCCTTACCGCCGGTCGCGCCGGCTGTCACGGTCCCTGTCCCGCCTGTCCCGCTGGTCCCGCCCTGGCGACCGTGACTGGCTACGACTACGATCTCGCCGCTCCCTGCGACCCGACTGTTCTGGTGCCGCGCGCGACGAGGTGCGCCCATCTCGCCGGGAGCGCCGGCTGCGGCCTGTGCCATCCTCCTCCTCGTACTCCGCACCCTCGTCTCCTGCGAGCAACCATGGCCGGGTTGAAGTGATTGCGTACTGACCTTGGGTGCACATCAATGCCACATGCATCATGTGCTCACCAGCAGCAGCACACACACACACCAGACACGCACATGCAAGACTCTGAATGAGGTAGTGGACATCCGAGGTGATCACGCCCCCATGCAAACCCTGGGCCCAGCCCTGCACCCCAAAGCCAACCTACCTGTAAACCCTGCGTTCAGCAGGTCCAGCACGCCGGTGCCGGTGCCTGCTTGGTGCCTGCCATGCCCTGCGCCCTCGTCCTGCTCTTCATAGAACGCCCCATGAGCAGGCTCGGCCCCCTCGGCTCCCTCACCCTCCCCGCCGACCTCCCCGACCCCATCCTCGTACTCATAACCAGCCTCATCGTACTCCCCACCCCCCTCATCCAGCATGCCTTCATTGCCAGCCCCGTAGTCGTACGCATCATCCGCCCCCTGCCACTGGTAATCGCCCTGCTGCTGCTCAGCCACCTGTTGCTCCTGGCCCTGGTGCTGGCTTGGCTCCTCATGCTCAGGCTGCTGCTGCACGTGTGGCGCCCGCTGCTCCGGCTGCTGTGGCTGCTGCGGAGGGAACTGCAGCATCGACGGCATCCCCACTGGCCGTTCTGAGAACCTGCCAGCCATGCTCCCTGCAAACGGCATGCCCACAGGCTGCTGCGTGCTTCGCCCACCTGCGCCCTGCTGTTGCTGCTGCGGCTGCTGCGAGGGCATGCCCATGCGCGTCCCAGCACCGGGCACATCGCCCATGTACCCAATGAGACCCTCGTGCTGCTGCTGTGCCGCCTGGTGCTGCCGCAGCTGCTGCCGAGCCGCTGCAACCGCTGCCTCTGCATCCTGCCGCCGCAGATCTTCCAGGCGGATGAACCTGCACGATGTGGTCATTGTGTTGGCTAGGCTTGCTGCGGGTTATTCAGGTGGTGTGCCTTTGGTGAAGGGTACAGGGTGCGCCTTTTTAAGACATATGCCAAGCTGAACATCACGCTGAACATCACCCATTGCCTGAATGCCACCATCCCATCGCCCCATGACCCCATGATCAATACGTCAACCCAGCCTTGCATCACAATATGTGCATTCTGACTATGTGACCGGCCGCACGCACCTATCGCGGTCGCGCTCTGCCAGCACTGGTGGCGTGTCGTACTCTGTGTTGGGGAAGGACCCCAAGCTGCCCGGCTCCCCACTCTCTCCAGTTGGCCGCACGAGCTCAATCACCGCCTCGGGGTCCAGCCGTGCGCGCTGGCGCCTGTGGGGCCACGCGGGTGCACATCCAAGGCTTAGCCAAATTAAGCAGATTAAGTAAAAAGCAGGCAGATGCACATGCAGCCATGCAGGTGTTTGGCCTGCCACGCAGATGCATGCCGATGAGCGGGCGGGCCGATTGAATGGGGCGCTCTGAGACAGATACATGAAGTTCAGGCAGGCTGTTTTTGCTCTGACAGACGGGGCAGCTCGTGCAAAAATCGAGGCAGAGACGATAATTGGTGTCTGGCAGCACAGCTTGCAAGCATGCTTCCTGCATGCCCACCTGAACTCAGCAGTACGGCCACGGTAGTCTGGCATGTGGAATGGGCGACTGTCGTGCATGCCCTCTGCCGTGCCCGTTGCGATCACACAGCCACAGCGATTGTTGATGGCAGTATCAAGAATCAGTAAGTAATTAGATAGTGATGGCATCAGCAAGGTGCTTAACGAGCCCTAATGTGGAATACGCCAGCCTGCCTCGATTGCCTGCTCCACAGGCACACGTGCCATTGATGAGCTACAAAGTATCCCTAGGATAAGTGCAGAGGGAAGATGGAAGCCCAGCGAGAAATGGTGCATACCTGGTCCACCGTGCTCGTTTGGCCCATGACCACCTGTACTGCCGGCTGCAGCACCGCCCTCATCAGGCTCCAGCAGTACAGGGATGGGCATGGAGCTACTTGCAGCTGCTGACTGGGCTGCAGCCTGCAGATGCGGAAGGGCAACCGCCGCCATATCACACCACTGCCACATTCGTGAGTCGGCAGTATCAGCGATGCCTCCCCCAGCCCCCACCCTTGCAAGGTCCAAGTCCGTGCAGCCCCTTCTTCCTCGGCACAGCCCCACACTCCCCCAGAACACAAGAAGCACGGAGCACGAGAAATCCAAGCTAAGAAACCAGCGCAACGCACCCGCGCCACAACTGCCGCGACCTCAGGCGGGAGATCCGGATCCTGACGGGAACCCCCCTGCGGCCCGCCACGACCAGGTCCAGGGCCCCATCGCTCCCCCCGGCCCCCTGGTGGGCCAGATGCCTGGGAGTCCAGTGTCTGGATCTGGTTGCGCAGCGTGAACTCCGCCCTGCATTTGAAGGTGCCAGGTGCTACGGTGACGGGCTATGCTTGCACGAACAGGTCAAGATTGCATGGCATGCCGCAGCTTTAATTGGGCACACGGCGTCAGCCCAGGTCTTTGACTGAAACCAAAGCCAGAATTGTGGCAGAGCGGGCTTGCTGCTGCCTTACAGTAAACATGCCAGCCAGCCATACCACGTCGCTGCAGGCACTGGGTGCAGTTCAGCCACGCACCTGTACTGCTCCACTTTCTTGCAGTAATCACGCCACGTGCGCTCAGTCAGCCCGTAGTTGAAAAAGTCTGACGGGTTGGCGTTAGGCGCACGCCATGGCGCCTCAACCACCCTGCGCGCCGTGCAGGCAGAAAGCAAGGTTGTTACAAGCTCAGATGTACATCAAGCGCAGCCACACAGCCACGCAGCCCCTCCAACGGCAACTACCAAGAAGTGGCCCCGCCCGACACAGCCAGCACACCTGCCAACCATTCCAAAGACAGCGTGCCAACCAACCAAGCACTGCCAAACAGCACCAGCCACCCGACCGCCCCAACACACCTGTCCAGGTCCAGGTTGAAGATTTCGCCATGGCCCAGTGACAGAAACTCGCGATACTCGTCTGGGGTGACACGTGTCTGGCGGGGCAGCTTGATCCACTGGTCGGGCTTTGCCTGCAGACAATGGAAATAGGTTGTTGAAAGGTTGCAACAAAAGAGGCGAGGTAAAACAGCAGTGGCTCGTCATGATGTGCAACTGCTGTAGGCCGGCGTGCACGCAGCGTGAGTACATGGACTTTGCAGTAAAAAATGCACTAGCGGAGGGGCGTGGCGTGTCCGTCCACGCACCGCGCCAGGGAAAGCCGCCTCTGCATCTGGAGCTGGTAGGTTGGTGGGCAGGCCCGTGTGTGCGTTGACGTACTGCGTGCGGCCTGTGGAAAAGGCAGGCGGCGGCCCGCGTGGCCCCCCTGGGCCAGGCGGCGGCACAGGCTTGCCCCCAGCCCCAGTCGCTGCAGAGGGTGCAGCTGGGCGCGTCCCAGCTGCGGGTGCTGCGCCAGCTGCAGGTGTTGTAGCACCAGCTGACCCAGGTGCAGCCGCAAACGGCTTCGCCACTGCCCCCATCGCTGTGGCTGCAGCTGCAAGTCCTGGCAGCCTGGGTGCTGGGCTGGTGAGGAGACCAGAGGATGGCCCCAGCCCTGGAATGGCTGAGGGAGCAGGGGTCAGGGAGACAGGTGTCCCGATTCCATGGGAGCCGGTCCTGGCTGGCTTGGGTGCTGGTGTGGTGGCAGCGGCTCCGCTGGGAGCGCCACCGGGGGGTGGGGGCGGTGGGGCTGGAGCTGCTGCATCTGCACCAGCATCCTCATCGAACGTGATGTTGAACTCCTCCTCCTCCTCCTCCTCCTCCTGCCAGGACACGTTGATTTCAGGACAGCGCAGCAGCACATCTCTGTTGAGTGCTTGCAGCACAAGGGTGGCATGCTGCGCAAGACCCCATGGGTACGCACGCATCAAGCAGAAGGAAAAGGAATAAAAGCGGACAGTTGGGCGGTGGGCGCTGTGACTGTGAGGTGCCGACATCTGCCAGCAGCGCACCCCATCAGCATCGGCAACCCCCAGCCTGACCTCCAGCACATGCAGGCTGCAGCGTGCGCATACCTCATCCCCCGCAGCCGGCTTGGGTGCAGACGCAAAGGGAGTGGGCGCTGTGCTTGCAGGTGTAGCTGCCCCTGCCACTGCCCCAGAAGATCCGGTCGTGGAGGCTGCAGGTGCTGCTGATGCCCCACGTGCTGCTGCAGCTGCTGCGCCAGTCGCCGTGTCCACTGCCTGCTGCTTCACTGCAAAGGCAATCAAATTGTGTTGCGACAGCGTCAGGACTCAGGTCCCCACCCACCATACATGGACAAGCATGCCAACACGCAGTACGCATGCAGCATGATGGATGCATGCTGCATGTAAGTCCACACCTGCAGCTGGTGCGGCCAGGTTCACGGCCATCGCCTTCTTTTTGGGCTTCTTTGGAGGTGCCGTGCCGAACAGCTACGGAGCGCACGCAAAGGCCACCCTCGTCATTCGCCGTTCCGTGATCAAGCCATGATGCCGCCATGTATGCTTTTGCCAAGCATAAGCGTCACTTGCCTGCCTAAACAGATCATCATCCCCCAGTCCTGACAGTGTGTTCTCCTTCTTGACTGCTGCAGGAGATAAGTTGTTCGCCCCAGATTGCACTTGAAATTTTGGAGCCACGGGTGCTGCAGCTGCCCCGAACAAGCTCAGCATCAGCGCATCATCCGCCATGGTGGCCATGGTGCGTGTCCCACTCTGCACACCGCGGCTATCGGGCCATCTAAAACAGAGCTCTGTTTCTGCTCTGCCTGCCGCACAATGACTTCATATGTGATGTACTGGGCGGAGTGATACACGTCGATCAAGCACGATGCTGCTTTTATATTTATAAATTAGCTTTTACGGCGCCATGTAGCGTACCAAGCACCTGGCCAGATCTGCCATAAACCCTGATGCGGTGTAGGGACGATGAAGGGTGTTTCGAAAGGCAGGTCTACAGGCGCTGTAGCACGCCGCTCATGGACAAGGACTTGGTTTCTGATTGCCAGTGCCCTGCTTGTGCTCGGGTACCTGCGATGGATGCACAGCCATGGTGATTCCATCCAAGAGGAGCTGGAAAGGTGTGTGGGCAGTGTGCACTTCTGCACGGCACCTGAGCATAGTATCTCCCGCCTGCCTGCAGCTGCCGCACGCGTCCGTGCCGTGATGCGTGCCATGCGCTGCACGGCAGCTGCATGACTGTGCCCCTGCCTTGCCTGCGTGCCAATCTGCAGGGAGCTGCTCGTGTTGGCTACTGCTACCAGCAACGTGGTTCACTTGGGAGGCAGGCAGGCTGTGCTCGAGGGCATCCAACAAGACTTGGAATGGCAGGAGACACACCCATTGGTGTGTTGTGGTGGTTCACCGCACATTCTTGCACTGACCACCAGGGCACAGGAACCTTGTATACAATATTGCATACACTATCAGAACCTGCTTTGCGTCAAGGAGCACATTTTCATGCTGAACACAAAGGTTCACCCAGGCTGCATATGAGGCTCATGTGAACCTTCTCGGCTCCTGCTAGCTTTGAGGTCTTGCATGCACCTGATCAGTGATATGCACGCGGTATTGATCAACTGGATGTGATAGCACCCACCCGTTCATGCAGCTCAGTGATGCGTCTGTGCCATGCACGCTGGCACGGTCCCCGCAGCGGCCACCATTCAAGTGTACCGCATACCCTGGCATCCAGTACGCTGGCACAGTGATCAAAGAGCTGAGGAATGTGGTGAGTCTGTACTGCAGCCTGCTCAGCCTCCGTGCCAGGTGCTGCGCAGGCCAAAGTTTCTTTGCACTACAGCAGCTTGACGCCAGCACCCAAACCCTCCCAAGATCATGCCGCCCTGGGCCACCGTCCGTGCTGCTTGCCACTGCTGCACCATCTCTCGCCTCTGCTGCACTGGATTCTTACGTTGCAGACCAGCCCGGGGCAATGTTGCCTGGCGTGCTCGGACGTGCACGACGGGTGCAACGGCTGGTCGCTGTGCGCTGACGGACGCAGGTGGGGTCAAATCGGTCAACGTGTCAGTATTCAGCCATATGAAAAGGAAAAGGAAATTTAGTGAACTTCCACACCCGTGAAAGTAGCTTGGGCTGCGGTGGGCACCTGGAGGTCCCATGCCACGGCCCCATGACTGTACAACAGTACTGAGCAGTAGCAGGCATGTGTAGTACGTCTGTCATGTGAGCCAGATGTCTGGCAGGCCAACCCTTGCCTTGCGTCCTGATGCCTGCGACAATGCGGTGCACACAGGTGTGGCGCACAGCTAGGCATGTGCGTGCTACGGGTGCTGCCCAACCCCACGGCTCCACGCATCGAGCGAGCAGGCCCTGAGGTCGGATGGACATCAGGTACTGTGTTGGGTGGCGGTCGGGGCCGCTGATGGATTGCAGCTTGAACCGCCGCAGCAGACAGCATTCGAGCATGAGCATGCAGGCACAGGGTTCTTCGTCTCACGGCCTCGTGGCTGATTGCTAACAAAAAAATGAGAAACACGCCGTTCCCCTTGCCGTTTGGTGTGTTCTATGCAGGTGTGGTGGCTCCGGCTCCTGGCTTGTCATTTGCAGAGCGGGGCATCTGGCTGGTGGAGGCGCCTACCATGCTCCTCGGTGTGTGGCTGCCTCGGTGGTGGCAATCTGAGACACTGAGAACATGCTGATTGGCACTGTCCAGTGACATGGCACCAGCCATGAGCCTTCTGCGTGCATAATCACAGCTGTTTGTATTGGTTTGTGAGCAGCCATGCGACACCCTGTGTGTGACATTGAGCGGCATGCTCACTTGTTTGAGCTGTGTGATTTTGTGCAGGCTTGCGGCAGGGGGCCCTGACACTGGAGGTGGTGGCTCCCAAGGTAAAGCATGGCCCTAATGCTGTGATGTCTGTGCAACGTGATCTATCAACCAATAAACCAATCAATCGATCAATCAATCAACCAATCAAAGAATGTGTCTTCTGGTCAAAGTTGGCCTCTCATTTGACTGGTGTGTGCACCAGGTGGGTGATTTGTCATGCATGCAAACGTGCATCTCAACCAAATGGCCTGTACATGTGCTGCAGGGCGAGCCTTCCTTCTCCTTCACAGCCCCCTTTGACCTGTTTGCAATCAACACCACGAGTGGTGGCCACCATCACGTTGGGGACATCACACTGCGCGTGCGGTACGTACAGGACTGTACAATTGCAGTACATTTGCACCATGAGGGCCGGTCCTTGAGTCCTGCAGCTCTTGCCAGTCTGGTGCTTGAAAGTGGAGGCCGGGTGCAGCGGCGGGTTTCAGATCCTGACATGCCTGCTAGTGATGTGACAACAATTCAATGGTATTCCATGTCGGTTGGCGGTGCCGCCACGCCATTGGAGGGAGCTCGTAGGTCACGCATAATGTGTGATGAGAGGCGGGTGTCTCCATGTCTTCCTGCCTCTGCACAGCTAGGCTTTGACAAGCATGTATCTGGTGGTCAGCACGCCGCTGACACGTGGCATGCTCGCCCCCTGCAGGCCAGCCGTGGACAAGGGCGGCACGTACCAGAAGCTATCCACCGTACCAGAAGTGCAGTGGGGCAAGCAGCAGCCCCCGCCGGCCGCTGCACGACCCTTGGGGGGGGAGCCTGAGGGAACCGCAGCTCGTGGTGCTCATGCGGTGGGCTTTGCAGACCTAGCCCCTCAGCTGCCACCTGGGGCCCCCCTGAGGGTGACACGCTGGCTGGAGGTACCAGTTGACACGGCGGGGGGTAAGGCGGACCGTACGCCTGGCATGCTGCTGCGGGAGGAGGTGAGGGGGCCAGGGCGGTCGCCACGTACGGTCACTCTGTTACTAGTGAAATGGCCTGGAGTGAAGTGTGTGCGAGTATGAATGTGGAGTATGGGCAGCTGGGCATCCAGCCACGCACTGCTCACGAGTTGGGGCCTGCTGTGTGTACCTGGACGTGCACACTGTTGATGGCAAGCGCGATGCAGGCGAGGTCTGCATCCCTGGGCACCATCCACCCCCTAAGCTCAACCAGTCTCGTGCTCAGCTATGCGTGCAAACCCCTGTATCAACCTGCTTTGGCACACCCATTCCTGTCACACTGCTGTACTGCTGTACTCCTGCCCCAGGTGAGGCTGTACTGGAACGTCACCCATGCGGGCAGTGAGAGCATGGGGCCCATCCAGATCGGCTCCCTTGCGCTGTCCATGCCCTTTGACCAGTGGTTCGCGGACCACCGCGCTCTTGAGCATGTGAGTTGGTGAACTGAGCTATTGACACCTCTTGTGGACTGCTCAAAAGCTGTAGGGCTTGAAGGCCTGTCGAGGTTGAGGCCCTGTTGGCTGTGGCCGTGGAATTGCGAGTGCAAGTGTGCGCGTCGGTGCTCCTGTGGATGCAGGTGGCGGTGCAATGCTCCTTCGTGGAAGCCTACGTGGGGTCAGGTGAGAAGCATCACGCTTTACTTTCAGTCACGCAGCATTGCATGACGGTAATGGCCTGCCGCCATTTGCCACCCAGATCAGCTTCTTGATTGAATGCAGTGTGGACAACAGCAAGCACATACACACTCCTGCTGCTCGCACTCTGCCCCCATAGACTCTCATCCGCCCACACCCAAGCTGCCTCTATGCACATGCTCCCCCCCCCCAGCCCGCCCCACACAAACTCACTTCGTACTGCTCACATGTGTACTGCTGTGCGTACCGCAGGCCTGGGGTACCTGCAAGTCACACGTGCGAGTGGGGCGGGGCCCACGCTGCTGGTGTTGCCCGCCCCCGGCACCGAGACCTCCTTTGAGGCGTGGCGCCGCGTGCTGGACACAGATAAGACGGTGCGGCCGACTGCTGCTGCGGCTATTGATACCTGGCGTCAGCATGCCATTTTCACAGTTTTTTCATACCATGTTTACACAGTATCCCTCGGTGTTCTTCACAGCATTCTTCACAGCATTCTTCACAGCATTCTCCACGCCGCGCCACATGCTTCACAGCAGCCCACCGTGGGCATGCATCAGCTCCACAGCCGGAATCAGCAGTAGTTGGATGTATGGCATGGCTTGAGAAAGCACCCCCACCTACTCAGGCAGCGCACCCTCTGCTGCTCATGTGTGCCCCTGCTGGTTTCCGGTGCTGGTGCCCGGTGCTGTCTGCAGCCGCCTGGGTTTGGGTTTGAAGGCCACCATGAGCTGCTAGTACACAGTGAGGCGTGGGCATCCAACGAGTGGTGCGTAATTGGGGGGCTCGCTCAATCTTTACCTCCTACTGTATTTTTTTGTTCTAGAATCTACTAGCTGCAGCTGTCGTGCTGCTGCTGGCTGATGTGTGCGTGCAGCTGCCGAGTCCTTGACCGCAGCCATGCAGCCCTTCACTGATGCAGCTCTGAACTGCCTCTGCTTCAGCTGGCCACACTAATTACCTGTCCTGCCTCCCATTCATCAGCTTCACCTCTGCTATCTGCCCCTCCGTGCACACTCCGTGCACACTCTGTGCACACAGGCGCGGCGCGGAGCAGTGGAACCAGCCGTCCTCCCGCGTGCTGGCCCCTGGCGAGTCGGCCCTGTTTGGTGTGCGGCTGGTCCTGGCCCATGGACCGGAAGCTGTGGACACCGCACTTCTGGCAGCAGGCCACCCAGTGGTGGTGGGGGTGCCAGGGATGGTCATACATGCAGACATGCGTGAGGCGCGTCTGTTTGTAACCACCCCACCATCATTGGAGTTCAAGGGTGCCGTGCCGTACCCGCCCTGGTCGCTAGTGCTGGATGCTGTGAAGGCACCGCCTGCTGGGGTCCCGGGGGCGACGACCCATGCTTTCCGGGTACGGCTGAAGCGAGTGGGGGAGCAGGGGCTGAACACGGCAGCTCTGGCGGAGGATGGTTTGGCAGGGGCTGATGAGGCAGGTGCCAGTTCAGTGGGCCGGAAGGGCAGTCAGAAGGCGCGGCCGGTGCACGAGGAGCAAGACGGATGGGACTCCGACCCATGGCTTTGGTCCGGCTGTGAGCCGTATGACAAAATCAGCCCCAAGGGGACCCCAAAAACAGCAGCTGAGGACAAAGGGCGTGTGCCCCCTCCATGCCCTGCTTATACGGGCCGCATGCGGCTGACCATCACCTTTGCCCCCCGTGTGGCGCCCCTGTCCGGGTATGGGCCTGTTGAGGTGGCCACTCAACCGCTGGTGAACCAGACGCTGCAGCTGCTGGGGCTACCCCCTGCGCGAGCGCTGGTACGCGCGTATGCAGCCAGGAGTGCGCGACCCGTTGCGGAGGGGGGTGGCTGGCTGCCTCCGGAGGTCAAGGATCCCTGGGGTCGGGCACCATCCTTCATGGGGTGAGTCATTGTACCGACGTCCCAACTCATCCCCTTTGCCTCTTGCCATGGTTCCGTGTCACCGTCGCTCTTTGCTTTTGTGCCAATGCCAAGTATCCAGCCAGGCACTATGTGGCGTTGGTCTCCCTACAGCCCTGCATGCGGCAGGGGACAAATGCAGCAAAAGTGTGTGAGGCGCCTGGCGCCGCTGCATCATGTCATATGCACATCATCCTCAGCTCATCTTCTGGCTGGCTTCAGGCTGGATGCGGACGGCGACGGCGCGCTGATGCATGACCTGCGTGTGTACATGGCCGGCTTGTCTGACGAGGCAGGCGCCAGCCAGCCACTGGCTGTTGCAGTCAAGCAAGTGGGAGCACCATCGGCGGACCAGGTGTGTGAGCGATCAAGCTGTTGGGCCGCACAAAATGGCGCATTGGGTTCAGGTAGTCTGAATCACTACTGGCCTGTTGCACGGTAAGCCGCCTGCATTTTGCAGCTCCATGAAAAAGCAGCACGTGCTGTCTGCGGGCGTAACATAACTTACGCTTAGTAAGGATATAGGGAGTGATACATTCTATGTGGCAATTATGAGTCACAGGTGGCCAAGCTGGAGGCGTATGTGCATGAGACGCTGTACGCACCTGCAGGGGGCGACCCCCGCAAGTACATCCAGGTGGGGCGGTACAGACAGTACATATGTAGTACAGTGGCAGTACATGGTGAGCAAAGTGCAGTGTTGGGTACTGGACAGGAGATGTGGAGGTTTGCCTGCTGTGGCGGTCCTCCATCACGGGTGCAGTGCACATTGTTGCCTTGTCTTGCTGCATCTTGAAAGCACTCATTGGTACCCAACGATACCCAGCAACACCTGCGGCTTGTGTACTGCTTACTCTGCGAGATGCCGTGTTGTTCCAAGTGGTTATTCTTGCACTGCCTCATGGTCTTGCCTGTTCCAGGACCACATGACGCACTCAGTACGGGCATCCATGTACTATAACGGCAGTGACACCGACCCTGAGCACGCCATCAAGGACTGCCTAGGCCGTGGCCAGTTCTGGCAGATCTGCTGGACGGAGCAGCGTGCGAATGAAACATGGCGCGCGTACAACGTGCGTGCCCCTCTCGCTTGAAATGTTGCTCAAATTCTCGCTTGAAATAGTTCTGAGGGTCCTCTGGTAGCGCGTCTGGCTCAATGCGCCGCCTGCAGAGCTCAGTTTATGAAGGTGCAGAGTTCATTAAGAGAAGGGGCTTGCACTGTGACCCTGCAGTGCTGCGCAATGCCCTGTCCATGCACAACATCATGGGGCTTGAGAATACATAACCTTCCTGTCCCTCCCGTGCACCTTCAGTCTACTGGCACAGCCAGTGCCTGCAGCTGGTGATGGTCACAGCTTCCTGGATACCTGCCACTCCTCCTGCTCGATACCTACTGCTTTGCAGTACCCCCATGTTGCCGCGGTGTACTGGTCACTGTACCGCCTGGCGCGCTTTGGGGCCCCTGGCCTGGTCACACGTCAGACGTGGGACTGGTACCTGCGGCAGGCGGTACGTGGTCCCTTGATTGAGCCTTGTGTTGGGTTGCAGCACTGCAATCTAAGTGGGGAAAGCCATGTGATGATAGATGATCGACCCCCGCCCCTGGCATCGCCGATGCGCCCATGTGATTTGCTAGGTATGAAGAGTGGCAGCTTTGAGACAGCAGAGTATGAAACGATCGTATCGCCTGTACTACCTGTACTGCCGCAGGTCCAGACGTACACGGCCATGTGGAAGTTTGGATCTGGGTGAGCCTCCTGTTGGGCCAGCCAATCCGGCATGCCACTCAAGCACTGCCCTGGAGCCCATGCCCTCCGGAGGCAGTGTGGCCTGCCACTACTGCCATTTGATCATCTTGGCTTGCATTATGCTCATTGATCACACTGCCCTTAGGTATATATCTCATAGATACTGCCCTTCTGCAGGGAACGGTTGCGATGAGCTGTGTGTGCTGCGCACGCCTATGTGCTGTGTGTCATGCTGCCGTGCGTGTCACTCCTTGTCATGCGCACGAAGTTGTACTGCCTGCGACTATGGTAGCACCAACCCCAAAGCCCTGCAACTTGACACCTACACCTGGCTGCAGGTATGGGCGGTGGGGGCTGATGGTGGGCAGTGTGTTCACTGCAATCACACGTGACGTCGTAGATGAAGGGTGGGTGGAGGAGGAGCGGCTGATGCAGGCTGTGACCAAGGTGGGTGGATCAAGTTTTAGGAAGCAAGGCTTTTGACGTTTACTCTTGCGTCTTGGACTCTGAGGTTCAGAGCTGGCTTGCAAGGCTGGCTTGCAGGGGTCCAGGTTTCAGAGAACCTGGGACAGCCCCTGAATCCTAGACCCCACTTGCTGCGCACAGGAACGGCTTGCATTCTGGCGCAGCCTCACCTTCCCGTTCGGCAGTGAGATGAGCTGGGACAACACGGGTGGGTCCTTCCTTCTTATGAATGCATTGGTTGACGCGCTGCTCCTTCCTTCCTTTCCTTCCTTCCTGGAGGCACGCATCCTGCATACATTTGTGGGCGTGTACAGGTTCTGCATCATGCTACTATACTATTAGTCTTCCATGTCGCAACCAGCATTACCTCAACATCAGACGATTGTAATCACATGTGTGTTTGCATTGCTGAGCAGGTCACGAGGAGATCTACTCCTGGCTAGACTTCTCAAACGATACAGCAGGCACCGAGGCCACTGCACGCGCGGTGCTGGCTTACGTGGGGGTCCCACCACACTGGGCGGTTGCTGGCAGCGCGCGACGCTGGTGGTGGGTGCCTGGGGGCTGGGGACTTGGCAGGTCTGCTTGCGCTGCTCAGTCTGGACTCTCTCTTCACTGTGATATGCGGCGGGTACATGTTGCGCTTTCATGTCTGCCCGTGCCCCCCGGTCCCTACGGCTTGGCTACCCACACAGTTTTAATTCATTCCGTTCATGTTCAGTGCTCTACTTCATTGGGTTGTCATGGCAGCACGCCGTCATGGCATCCAAACCCGTGGCGTCTTTCGGCACTATGCTCATGGCACCTCATGACTATGCAGGGACTTTTTCATCAACGGTAAGACGAACATCGGCAACGAGCGCGTGCACCACCACTACGCTGGCGCCCTTAATGCAGCGGTGCTCACAAGGCACTTCATGCGGTACGGCACAACGGCGTCTGTGCGATGTGCGCAAGTTTTCTGTTGGGCCGATGCGCCCGTGTATGATGCAATGGTATGGTGCACGGTACAATGCACGGGCTGTGTGGTGGAGCCAGATGCTCGACAGCCGCTTGCGTGCGGTCAGGCTGCACTTTTACCATGCAAGAGGTTTCCAAACCTCTGGTGACCACTTGTATGACATATTGCCCTGCCATCCAAACAACCTGTCATGCAGCAACCCGCGCCGTCTCATGCTTCTGCGTGCTGGCGTGGCGGGCACTATGGGCAGCCTGACAAACATCCGGCCAAACGGCATTCCAAGCATGGGACTGCACGGAGACAACACCTTGCTGCGCCTTGACGCTTACAGTGCGGGTGCGCAGTTGCTCTTCAACATGGCATTGCTGCTGCAGCAGCATCGCCAATGATCCCCCATGTGCTGTACAGCACCAGCAACTGAGATGATCTGAACTGTCATCCGCCGACGTGTGTCTGCACCGCAGCCCTACAGTCTGGTTGTTCTGGTTTGTGATCGCACATTGCGCCATACCTGAGCTGCCCATTGTTGCACAGTGCTACGCATAAAACTCAAGAGATAGCCGCTTGTGCTCCTGGTTAACACCTGTGTGTGCGTGCTGCTGGCCGCAGATTGGGGCGTTGGGTTCTTTGGGTACGCAACATATGCAGCCTCACACCTTGCGTGTGATCCCCACCTGGGATGGCTATGTTTCAACTGTGACCTGGGCCGTACGGATCCGCAGCTGTCCCGCCTGTACCGCTCAGCTGGCGGCGCGTACGGCCCCTGCAGCATCGGAGCCACCCACGCGGTTGAGTTTGAGCCACGCGACGCCTTCAGGACCCGTGTGTTTGTCGCACCTGCGGCGCTGCTCGTGGCAGCAGATGGTGGCTGGGTGTCGAGTGTGAAGTGGGATGTGAGGGGCCGGCGGCTGGAGGTTCAGCTGCAGCCGCATGACTTGGCAGATGGGGCGGCGGCTGACTCAGCAGCGGCAGCTGTTGCTGCAAAGGTGCTGGCAGCTGGTGGTAAGGCAGCCAGCGGGCGGCGGGTCCGCCTACTGGTGGAGAAGACAGCCCCCCAGGGTTCCATGGTCGCTGTGGCAGGGGCCCTCTTAATACAGGGCTGCTCAGGCGGCGCGCATGAGGGTGGCGGGGCAGCAGCATGCACACCCGCACATCATTGTCACACGTCCAGGCCGGATACGACTTGCGTGGTGCTGGGGCTGAGGCAGCACAGCACTAGGGCCGTGATCAGCTGGTGACGATGTGAGGCATGAGTCTGGGTAGCCCCTCGGGGTGCAGCTGTAGGTGTGGGTGTGCTTAACAAATCTTTTCCTCAAAGGGGTTTTTGATGGCTTGGCAAGGTGTGGCACTGCCGTGATGCTTTGCTGATGGCTGTGTGTGCATGCATTGTGATGAGTACACCTCAGGGCGCCCTCCCATCCCCAGCCCAAGCCAGCACGGTCTTGTTTACAAAAGAGTGTTGCCTCACAGCTGGGGTGCATGCTGCCATCAGACAATGCACGCTGCCTAAACGCAGCAGGTCCATGGAAGATTGTCTACATTGATCATCAGCATGCTCACCGCTACTGCCGTCGTAGAAAGGGCATCGAGAGTCACAGCATCAAACCGAAGCTTGTAAGCACACACATACCAATCAAAAGGTGTTATGGTTGAGGGCAGCAAGCATACTGTCATTCTTCCGCTTGCAGGCCATGCACACAGGCCTACCTCGGCTGCTCATCCATGCGCTCTGTCCATCAGTGAAATCAGTACCATGCACCATGCATTCTTGTGCAAGCTGTCAGTGACCCCAAGCACCAGCCCTGTGGAGCGCTTGTGCTACCCATGTTGGATATTAATATCACCCCTGCCACTCACGATTGGCCACTCCAGCCCCGTTCTCAATCAATCAGTGTTTTTAGGAGCAGCATAATGTGCATCATTCTTCGTGCATCCCCTCATGCAGAGCGTCTTGGATAAGCTTGTGCGCTTGTGCCGCTGTGCCATCTTTGTGCCTGTACCGCTGTGTCAGCTCGTTTCCTTAACTCCATGCTATGAATGCAAGCCAAACCTTGCTTTTGATGCATTTTATAGGCACCTGACCTCGCATTGTTGCGAGCCAGCATTAGATGCCGCCGCCACTAGGGAGCCTCTTGCTATCATGACCACCAGGAAGGGCTGGTCCCACCAGCGCACTGCGTCCAAAGTTGGGCTCGGGCCCCTACATTGCGACATCGCAGCCACACATATGTCAGACATTGTGACCAGCAGCATCCGTGAGTGCAGACATCAGCTGATACGACGGTGCAATGGCGTGCGCCTGCACAGCACAGCAGGCCGTCAGTGTGCACTTGGCTACTGAGGCCAGCCACGATCTTGGCTGAGGAATGCCGGCAGCGCCAAGGAAAGCCGCCATTACAGAAGAACAATGTCAATCAACATTTCTCTATCAACATTACCGTATTAACATTGCCGTATGAATGACCACACTCACCCCTCCAGGGAGCACCACCGCTCTGCGCGCGCCCAACGCCTGCGCACGAACCTCAGCCGCACATGAGGTGTACAGCCCTGGCAGCGGTTGTCCGGGTGACGGCCTCCATGGCGATATTTCCAGTGGCTGTGCTGCATGCCCTGCTGCCCCTCCCACCGGGTGCCCCGGCTTCGAGCCCGCTGCTGGGCCAGCCCCCACACCACCAGCCGAGCCTCCAAGCAGCTGGCTCCTGGTCAAATCACCGCCGTCAAAGCTGCGTGCGCGCCGGAGCACCTCTCGATCTTCAAGCACACGCTGAGGCATGGCAGCGCCCGGCCGGCCACGGAACAGCCACTTGGCGCGCCGCTTCAGCCAGCCTCCTGAGCTGCTGCTGCCACTGCCGCCAGCGCTGTCCCTGCTGGGGACGTCTGCTGCTGCTGTTGTGGCCCTGCCTGCTGGCGTACCAGCCGCCGGTGTCGTGGCTCTGCCCAGTGCGGCTGTCTCCCAGCCGCTACTTGCCGCTGGTGGCTGTGTTGCGGGTGCTGGAACGATAGGGAAGGAAAAGTCGGCAGTCGGATCTGTGGGCTGTTGACCTCCCGAGGCTCCCCTACCGCTGGGTGCGGACACGAGCTGGGCCGGCTGCCTGCCAGTGGGCACTGCTGCCACTGGCACTGCCACTGCGGTACCGCTGCTGCCAAGGGCCGCGGCCTGAGTGCGGCCTGCAGGCGGCTTTGGCGCTGGCGGGGACAGGGCGTTGTTTGAACTGCCCAATCCAGACGAAGGTCTGCGGCCTGGCCTCCCCTGGCTGCCGCCATGGACGCTGCCAACCAGGCCAGAGGCACTGGGAGGCCCTGAGGCGCCTGTAGACGAGTCCGCGCCGCCACCACTTGCTCCACTGGACCTCCTACTGCGCTGGCTCAGCAGATTTGCCAGCACAGTGGCACGGTGTGGGCCGAGAACAGTAGACACCCAGGCTGGTGGCTCACGGGCACTCTCTTGTGTACCAGGTGCCTCAGGGATAGAGCTGAGGCTGTGGGACCTCTGAAGCTGCGGAGCAGCTGAGCTGCGGGGTCCTGGTACCTTGATGGCTTTGCCGTCACGGAACAGCCACTTGGCTCTGCGGGCAAGCCAGCTGGTGCCGGACGTGGGGGCCTTGCCCGCGTCACCTGTGTCCAGGTGCTGAGCCATGCGTGCGAACCTGAGGTACTGTAGGCTCTCGGAGCCTGGTGTCAAGGTGCTGGAGTGCCCTGAGCCTGTGGCTGGGAGCAGGAAGCTCTGGGAGGGACTGAAGAGGGAGGAGGAGGAGTGTGAGGGGGACTGGCGGGGGCTGGGGAGGACGCCCCCAGGTGAGGGAGGAGTAGAGGGAAGAACCAGCTGCAAGCAGGTGCGCACGCCCAAGACTCGAGATCAGGTATGCAGGTGCACGCTCTTGCAGTGCGGCACGCACGTGGTGCAGCACAGGGTGTATGCTGGGAGTTGCTGACACAGCACGCACGCACGCATGCAATTTAAGCATGCATGCAACACAAGGACGCTCCTCCTCCAGCAACATGCTGCTCCTTCCCGCACCTGCTTCACAGGCCTGCTGGGTACTGCAGCAGATGCAGGTAGCCGCTCTAGATGTGCATGCAGCAGCGATGACAAGTGGGCAGACGTGTTGGCCAATGCGAGGATTTCGTCTGCGATCCTCGGGCTCCCAGCCTGCAGCTGCACATCCGCTTCGGCGCTGTTGAAGCTAACGAAGTAGTCGTGCTGTACCGCTAATTGCATTCGCAGGCCGAGCACCAGTCCATACAAGTCTGGTTTGGGCCTTCCTACCAAGCTGCCGGTGGAATTGGCTTGAACATGGCCCCTGTATTGCCGTAAACGTACCGCTGGAAGTTGCACGCAGCTGCCTAATTCTTAGTTCGCAAAGCAGCGGGCGCAGGCCACAGGTGTATGGCGTGAAGTGGGTATAACAAATGCTGTCAGCTGGACGAGTTGGTAAGCAAAAGACCCCGTCCTCAAAGTTGTCTGTGCTGAGTTGGCACCTTGGACCACCGCACTGGAAACAGGCAGGACCGCAAATATCAAGCCGCATGAGTTACACGAGCCGCATGAGTTACACGTTCGATGCATACACAGCATCCAAGGATCTCATGCATTTGATGGAATACTGGCACAGATCTCATCCTCTGCTCAACCTTTTCCCATCAAGTGGCGCAAACTATGTCGATGCCCGGGTACTGCAGCACTTATGGTAATCCCTGCGTTTCCCTCCAGAGTGCCGAGGACCCACCGTAGGGTGGACACGCAAGCAATTGCCCGATTACCGAAACTAGCATCAGCATCAGCATCACGTAGGGCTGTTCTGCTTGGTGGCACCTCGTTAGTTCCTGCTGTCTTCCACGCGCCATGCCATGCGCGTACACTCAAAGGCAGCCGCCCCTACACAGATTCCACTGTGCTAGATGATGCGACGAGTGCCACAGGTGAGTTGGGGTTTGCATGGCTTCATGCAAACATGGCGCATGGTGTCATGGCAGCACGCCTCACGTGAGCACAAGCAAAGCACTTGATACTTGCCCGCCAGTGCATGCCATGCCACTGAGCGTGTCAGAACCCTCTCTCCTCCGTGCAGACTTCAAGCCAGTTGAGGGTCCAATATACAGGGCGCAAGTCCCAGCTCGCTGGGTAGCCACCCAGGGCCTGGACACCTCACCTGAATCATCTGTGCTTGGGTCATGGTTCAACCCCAACTGCCCGGGGGCTGAGACACTGGCAGTCTATCGGTGCGCGCATGCATTCATGCTTGCACCCTATTGAATCAATCATGCATTTGTATACAGTATGCATGCAACCGGGTGCGTGCTCATGGCCTTCGCATTTCCGTGCGCATAGTATGGGCAGTTGTGGTGTCAAGCCCATGGGCAAGTGCAAGCAAAAACCCAGGCCCTGCGGCAGGGGCCAGCAGGTGACATGCTGCATGGCGCTCTTCAACATGCAGGCGTGCAGTGCCTGGAGCACGCAAGACGGCAGACCTGGGGACACCAGAGGAGCTGGGCAAGACACTGGCAAGTGTGGCACCCAACACCCTGCTCCTGGATGTCTTCAGTTACAAGGATACCAGAGGCCAGGTGCGCAGTGGACGGCAGCCGCCGCACAGTGTGCATGCAGTGTGCGTCATTTGCAGCACTGCACGCAGTGTGGCGCAGCACAGCGTGCATGCAGCGCGGTACACGAGTGCACAGGGCTGGTGCGGGCGCGTGAACCTGTGCGTGCGTGCGTGTGCGTGTGCGTGCGTGTGCGTGCGTGCAGGAGTACTATGTACAGGTCGTGGAGTTCGATGGGGCAACAGCTGGCAGGTTCGGTGCAGCTGTGGAACTGCGTACTGTGGCAGCACGCGGCGAGATGCAGTACACACAGCGTATCACAACCACCAGGTACCGATGGGTCGCCTTCTCTGAGGTGAAGCAGGAGCTCATGACAGTGGTCAAGTCCTTTCAATTGTTGTAGCCAGGGTCAGGTCAACCTTGCCCAGCTGGGGCTGCTGATGTGGATCCGAAGTTGGACAGACCAAGCTGACCCTCTTTTGTACAATGACGTGCACTCTTGCGCGATTTAAATCTGTGAAGTGCGGCAAGAGGAATTGGTTATAAGAACGCCCTGTGGCACGGCTCCCAGCTTTCCGAGTTGCTTCAACACCTGATCTGCGTGACGATGAACAGCTGAATGTTGCCTTGGGGCAGCGGCGTGCTACTTAGTCGACGCGTGGCCTGGAGTCTGCAGCACAAGTTGGTTTCAAAAGCTCCATCTGTCCCAGCAGGAGCAAGAGGCATGAGCAAAAGTCAGAGCAAGATTGAATCGTTCTTCGTCCGATCAGGCGCAAAGGTGCACAAAGTTGATGTTTTGGCTGCCATGTGTTACCATGCCAGCGTCAAGGCGCCAGCATGCGTGCATGTGCCCCTGCACTGATGGCTATCTGCACGCGCTGTTTGTTGAAAACCACACATGCAGCCTGGCAGCATGGAGAGCGAGCATGGGGCTGATGCTCGGAAAGGCACCAAGCGCAAGGCACCAGTCCCTGTTGTGCAGGCACCATGGGCAGCACCCACGGCAGCACCAGTGCCTGGCCCGCCCCCAGCCCAGCTACCGCCCCATGCACCTGCTCCAGTTCTTGTTAAGAGTGCAGATGGGACACAGCCTGGGGCGGGAGCTGAGGTGAAAAAGGTGCGGCGTGCGAGCACGAGCCGCAGCAGCAGTCCCTCCAAGCCTGGGAGTGCAGATGAGGCTGCTGCAGCACCAGCCACACGCGCACCAGTGACCAGGGCCCCACCTGCACAGGCTGCTGGGGATCCCGGCCCAGTGTCCTCTGCAGAAGCTGAGCCTGCAGCTGGGGAGGCAGCAGGCCAGCAAGGTGCAGAGGGTGCTGAGGCTTGCTCCGCTGCGGGCACTGCACAGCCACAGGCGCAGCCACCCACCGACTGGCGGCTTATGCGCGAACAGGCAGAGCGGCACACAGCTCTCGCACGTCAGGCTGTGTCACGGGCCAACAAGGAAGAAAGGGGGCAGCCGCTGCTCAGCGAGCTGCTGACAGAGCAGAGCTGGAAGGATGCGGTGGGCGCGGAGTTCAGCAAGCCGTACTTCAAAACATTGCAGGGCTTTGTGGAGGGCGAGTGGAGGGGCTCAAAAGCCATCTACCCACCCAAGGTTTGTAGGGGGGCATGCTAAGAACACCCTGCAGCAAGTGAGGCTGCATACAGACTGTGAGCTGCCGGCTGTGTATTCCTGCCACATAACGTTACGGGGCCTTGTCATGTGCGTGCGTGTGTGTTGGTTCCATCGTGCGCCCATCATGGCGCATGTGTGCGCGCAGGACGCTGTGTTCCGTGCTCTCAACAGCTGTCCGCTGCCGGACGTGCGAGTGGTCATCCTAGGGCAGGACCCCTACCACACGCCCAACACCGCCATGGGCTTGTGCTTCTCAGTCAACAAAGGTCCGTAGGCCTCAAACTCAATTACTCATGTGAGCCTGTAGGCCATGTCCATACCATGCAGTCAGGTCACCCTGCTGCCGGGGCTTCTGTTCAGCTTGTTTTGCATGTGCATCTCCCAGCCCAGACCTGCCGCTGTCCAGGGCCGGTGGCGTGCACAACACACCGCCACCCCTACAATGCCTACATGTGCCTCCAGCCCTGCCACCGGCCACGCAGCTGCTCCCTCACGGGCAATCATTGCTGCAGCTGAAGTGCACACCAGGAGCTCCTGAGCACGACATCTGGCTAGGCTTGTAGACAAGATTGAGGCGTGCAGCAGGCTGACTGCTCCCTTGCCTGCTGTCTGCTGTGTAGGCAACCGTGTGCCTCCCAGTTTGGTGAACATCTACAAAGAGCTGGCAGCAGACTGCGGCTGTAGCATACCTCCTCATGGCGACCTGTCAAAGTGGACATACCAGGGTGCGCAGGGGCCTGAGCAGGGCTGCCGCATTGTAGGTCTGCTGGATTTGTTGCAAAGAGCCAACTCGTGCACTCTGTGAGGATGCAGCCACACATCAGCTGCCACCTGTCGCAGGCCGTGATGTGGCCGATCTCAAGGCCAGCCTCTGCAAATTGCTGGCACCTGTGTGGCCTCTGGGCCTCTGGGAATTGGGTCGTTGTGCTTCTGGGACTCTGGGCATCTCGCATTCCCTGGGAGAGAAGCTGGGCCCCTCGACGTTCCCGCTCAACAATTGCGCCACCTCACACCTTGACACTTTCCAGTCCTCACACTCTCCCTCCCTGTGCCTCACCCAGGGGTGCTGCTGCTGAACACGGTGCTGACGGTGCGTGGCGGCGAGGCCAACAGCCACAAGAAGCGCGGGTGGGAGGCATTCACTGACGCGGTGATCACCACGCTGTGCCGGCAGCGCTCAGGCCTCATCTTTCTGCTGTGGGGGAAGCCAGCACAGGTGCGCCAGGCGCGGCTGGTGATCATGGGTTCAATGCAGCTCATCTGGACCTTACTCTGGGTAGCTTACTCTGGGAAGTTTGTTATTACACCAAACACAAGATGTCGGTGTTTCGCTGGGGCTGTGTGCCGTACAGCAGTAGTCAGGGGACTGTTTCCACTGGTGAGGGAGTGTGCAGCTCTGGGTGTGTGGCTAGGATGATGCTCGTGGCTTGGAGGTGTCCTGCGCTGTACCACACAGCACACCCATATCACCCTTCAGCGTTACTCATATAACGTTGGAAAGCAAGCGGGATTCCGTGCTTGGCAAAGGTATTCAATCAATTCAACTGCACACACCGGTGCTTATACAGGAGAAGGAAAAGCTTGTCCTGGCAGCACCCAAGAAGCACCACGTGCTCAAGGCGCCCCACCCTAGTCCCCTGGCCGCCGCTAGCGGCCAGCCCTTTGCGGGCTGCCGCCACTTTAGCAAGGCCAATGCACTGCTGCAGGCACAGGGCCTCCCACTTATTGACTGGCAGATCGAGTGAGTGAGAGTGTGAGAGGTCAAAGTCATGTGTTGCCAGTTTGGATTGGATGAGACGAGCAGTGTGAGACAGGCTGTTGCTACGTCTGACTTATGTTGACAGCAATAGACGAGCCAATTGTATCACTGTTACAGCATGTACAAGGTGGCTGCAGCAGGCCTTGGGTACCCAATCCCTGCAAAGCCACACGTAACTTGGAAGTACCAAGTGCTGTAATCTACATCTCTGACCCCTCCTGCATCTCCTCTCTCTTCTGCTTATGAGCTCGTATGTATTGTGCTGAACAAAGCGAACTAGCCAAGTGATGTGCAAAGCCAATTGCTCACAAGTCCTTCAAGCTGGCAGTGCGTTGGTGGCCCAACAGCGGGTCACACAACATCGGAAAGAGTATTAACGTGCACCCAGCCAGACGGTGCCATGAAATACAGACGGTCGGTACTCCAGACTCAGGCTTCCACACTCGTGCAATTCTGCAGTAAGCCCGCACAGTTGCAGCAGTCCACATCACAGTGGCACAGCTGCACACATGAACCCTTTCCGTCAAGCAGTGCTACAGCTCTCACCTCGTGTGATCACTCTTCATCCTCACGTGTGTAGCAAAACTAACCTCATGCTCAGCAAGTTCTGTGCACGATGCATTGATGCAGGAACCCAGATGCGGCTTGCTTGTATGTCCGCCTGCAGCTGCAGCAGCTCATGACCATGCCGTTAATCAGCAGATATGTACATTTAAACGGCCTGCACCTTGTCATCCAACTTTGAATCCAGCTTGTTGTTGCAGTCGGCCTTTGGGCGCCGGCAGGGCCTCAGTCGAATGTAGTCCATGAGCCGCCTGCCACCCTGCTTCACGGTCTTTTGTGCAAGGCCTTGGAGACTGTGCATGCCCCGCTGCAGCCCACGCAGGCAGTACAGGCCGTACGCAGCTGGGTGCGCGCGCCAGCCTAGCCCGTTTTCTTTGAGCGTCTTTAGAAGGCACTGCTCCCGGCATGCGTCATCCAGGTTCTGCTTCGTCAGCCCCACCTGCAGCAACCACACCGCACCAGTGACAGCACATTCAACTTGAAGTGCGCAGCCAGCTGACCACGTGTATTGGACACCAATGGCAGCGCAAAGACTGTCTGAGGGGCTCTGTGACGTTTGGTGGCGTCTGCTTCCATGTATGCTAAACACACAGCAACTGCCGTGGGTGAAGCGAGGCATGAGTGTGGACCCAAGAGACTAAGAGAACGATTCAACAGGCCAAGCCAGCAAGGGCAGTCCCTCCACACGGCGGTTGAAGCTATAAGGATTCTTGCTTGCCCTGTCTCGCGGCAGGCATCCATGCGCCATGATGGGCGTACGATGTAACTAACACACAGTCACACACACCCGGTCGGTGATGTCGAGGACAAAGCAGTCGACCACGAACCACACAAACACGGTGAGGGTTGCAAGGTTGATGAGGAACATGATGATTGTGATGATGGAACGGGCCGCCTCGGATGCCTGCACCACACCGTCTACAAGAAACCTGCAGGGGCATGTCAGTCAGCCAGACAGTCAGTCAGTCAGTCAGTCAGTCAGTCAGACAGTCAGTCAGACAGTCAATCAGTAAGTTACTTGGTTGCACAGCTAAGAAGACAGCGAGCATGCAAGTCCACAAGGTGCATGCAGGTACGTGTGACTTATGGTGGTGTTGAGTGCTGATGCAAAGGTCCAGCAGTTGGGTGGGATGCACCAGCAGGCTGCTTGTCACGATGTCATGGTCCCTCTTCACCCCCTGTCTTTTTGCCAACCATTTCCATCTTCCCCACTGCCAACCACACCCTCGCCACCCATCCTCGCAATGCCCCCTTCCTTCATGCGCACTGCCCACCCCCCGCCTGCCCACCCCCCGCCTGCCCACCCCCCGCCTGCCTTCCTCCCCGCCGTGCCTGCTGCTTGCCTGCTTGCC